>JAOBRD020906204.1:0-12585 GCA_027575215.2 Hydrozoanthus sils | reverse complement strand
AAAAACCATTGAAATGCCATGGACCGCTCATCAAAACCCTTTCGCGCGCGCTCATTGGCTACTGACGAACAGGCTGTTAAATCGAGATCAACTGGCAACAAAGGCTACTTTAGTTTGAAATCTACACCCCTGTATTTTGGTTATTTTCTCGCGCATACATTTTACTTGACGGTATTTAATTTACATTTGATTCTCGCTCCCATACACTGTACGCTATTTCTTATTTCGTCGACCGTCCTGCATATAACTGCAGTTGCGATATTTGCTGTATACTGCATGTGCAGTCATCGTGTCTGACAAAAAATGTGTGCTTTATTTATTCGCTAAAGTAGTTCAAGTCAGTGGATCACGACCACATTAGTCATTATTGTTGAAACAATGTTAATATAACTTGATTTCTCTCAATGAATATTAAATAAGAAAAGATTTGTGTTGTACGTTACAATCAAGAATTGCTCGTAGAGTCCCTCAAGAATCAAAAATAAAAGTCTAACTCAGTCAGTCAATAGAGATTTCTGCATATTACCGCTGTGCAAACATTTATGGCGATCTGATGCGAACAAGCGGAGCGGAGCTCGGCTTCGGCTATGCATATTAATTTGCATTCTTTACGGCGCTATCTAATATTGCTCGTAAATTTTCTAAAACTCCAGAAATCAAAAAATCTGACTCCGTCAATTGATGAGCAACATCCCTTACTAAATAGGGTCGTTGTGGGAAGTTTTATCGCGATATGATGCGAACTGGCGGAGCTCTAGTTCTTTTCTGCTTCGGCTATGCAAATTAACTTTGAATACTGTGAATTGCAATAGACCTTTCTCACGATTCCGCCATCTTGGATTGAAAACAAGGCTGGACTTGCGTGGCTACAGATGTACTAGCAGACATTCCAAGATGGCGCAATATCACTGTTGCGTACCGATGTGTAATAACCATAAAAGAAATGCTGCCGGGAAAACGTTGAAATTTTTTAACTTCCCAAAAGACGAAAAAAGAAAGAAAAAGTGGATACATGCCATACGACGCGAAGAAGGTAGCCAATTTAAGGTACCGTTTTGAAACTAACTCATTCGAACCAAGTGTAGAAATGTCCACTGTTCACGTGCACAGTGTAGTGACTAAGTCAGACCAATTATTATGAATCATGTTTTTACATTAAAGAATAGAAATGTCTTAATTACAAATCTTATTAGTACATTATTCCCTATTTTAGGTTGAAAGAGGCTTGACACTGGTTTGCTCAGCGCACTTTCTTCAGGGCGACCTAGTGAAAACGAGGACTGGAATCGTAAAGTTGAAAAATGCTGTAATACCATCGGCGTTTGAGTGGTCGTCACCAGACTCGTTCAAACAGACCTGAGAACTCTTTACAAAGAAAAAGACTTCGGATGGATGTTGTAGACACGCAAATGGAACATGTGTCTGCGGACAGTAATAAACAGCCACAACCGATGGACGTGGATATCCTAGTATTTCATGATCACTCGTACTCAAAGCCGACGCTGGAAAGTCAGATCCTTGAAATGGAAAAAAAGATAGAAAAACTAGAGAAGGAGATCCAGCTTTTGCGATTGGAGAAATTTGGACTCAAAAGGTTTTCCTCAGATTGTGAGCAGATTAGGTTTTATACAGGATTTAGATCTTACAAGTGCCTAAAAGCTGTGTTTAGCTGGTTGGAACCAACCTCTCAAACACTTGTTACCTGGTCACAAGTCCAACGTAGTGGTGTTTCCCCGGTTGATTTAAAAAAAATCAGAACAAATTCGACTGACAAGAGGTTTGACAGTTTTTTAGCGATGATTGACCAGTTTTTCCCTTTTCTAATTAGGCTGCGACAGGGTTTTCCTGCTAAAGACCTAGCTGTAAGATGCAACACCAATACAAAGGCGTGGTAGGAATAGCCCCTCATGGGGCAGTTATATTCATTAGTTCTTTGTATCAGGGCAGTAAATCTGACAAAGAAATAACTCGACAAAGTGGTTTTCTACGCTTAGTGGACCCAATGCTGGGACGTTCCTCAGCGATTTGGTCCACCACTCAACAAACGGACTTGCCGCCATTTTGTTTGTTTGCACGTCGTTTTCAATCCAAGATGGCGGAATCGCGAGAAAGTTCTATTCTTACGGCGAAATATATAATTGCTCGTAAATTCTCTAAAAACCCAGAAATCAAAAATCTAACTCCGTCAATCGATGGGAAATACCCCTAAGGGTCGTTGTAGGAAGTTTTATCACGATATGATGCGAACTGACGGAGCTTAGTTTTTTTAGTCGGCTTCGGCTATGCATATTAATTTTGAATACTGTCAAACTGCAACGTGTACGGCGCAATCTAAAACTGCTTGTAAAATCTCTAAAAATCAAGAAATCTATCGATGGGGGATATCCCTTAGGGAAGTTTTATTGCAATATGATGCGAGCTGAAGAAGCCTTATGGTTTTTTCAAGAAACATCGCCCCTCAACAACAACAACAATAACAACAAGATTAGCAGCCTCTGGGGACCAGTTCCTGGTACAAAAACTTAATCACGAAAATAACTCTATCTGAAAAACACTTGAATCACGCCTCATTCACAGAGCAGAAGTGGCTGAATCCTTAGGCATTTCAGTTGAAACGGAATATTGGATATCGTGGTTGAAAGCTGAGTTAAATTTAATATTTGCCTAAAAAATCTTCTGAACACAGAATATTTCAATAAATTATAGTGCCAATGACATGAAATATTTTATAGCATCAGTGAATAGACCTTTCTAAATGAGGAACATTGGTGAAAAATTGTCAAAATCTGTTATGGTTCTTGAGATATTATCGTTTAACCCTAGAAGGCAGGGGGGAATCAAAATGACCCCCCCCCCCCTCGATTTTTTGGGATAAAAAAAAACTTACTATTTCACCGATTGCCAAAAGCTTCCGCACAACTGTTCTTTGATTAATAACATATCTTTCGAACATAATTTGATGACGTTATCATTGATAAGTTCATCACAGAAACCACGAATTTCAAAAATGGTGTCCTGCCTAAAAAATAAATCGAACTTAATTGTTTTTTGCTTTTCTTACAAATTCATTAGTTTTTCTTAGAAATTTCATGTTTTTTATTATTAATTGTTGTTTTAGAACTTTTTGAAACAAATTACAAAATACGAAACTTAGGCTGATGGCCGCCTCTGGAGTTTAGAAGTCGTTGCCATCGCAATATAATTAACTTTTTGGATTACAAGATGAGTTAGTTGATCATGTAAAACTACTTTGCCAAGCGGAATGTTATTATTCGTGTCGACAGTTTTGCAGTTTTGACATTTCTTTGCTGTTGTTGCCATGGAAACCAATTAGAGATGACGTGGCATAATTAGTTGAAAGATAATTGAACACTTATATATATTAATTACAAATGCAAGGTTTTTACATCGATTTTATATCGATTAGATGAACATTATTGAAAAACACCGATTTTACACGTGGTGTTTCTGCTATGGTTGTCATGGAAATTAATTAACTGCCACATGACTACGCTTAAATGGAAGTACCCGTGACAATTATTACACATACCAAGTTTCAAGGCAATTGGTGGCATACTTTCGAAATTAGACGAGGGGTCCGATTGACTCCCTCCCTCCCCCCCTTTGTGCCTTCGTGTAACTTTTTTTTCTTCATGCGTTCTAGGGTTAATGTTTTTAACTGATGACTTCAGTTGTTGGATAGGCGAACTTGCAATTTTTTGAAATCTGCTGCCAATCAATAACCTTTGGATGAGTTTAAGCCAAACTTGGGCTGATGATGTATCCCGAGGTCATCTTCAGGGCGGTGACTAATTTTTGTGCCTAGTGCTCGTAGAGCCGTAGGCACAATGTTATCGTGCATATGTGGGTGTCCGTAACTCGAGTTTTTATCGTAATCTTTCGCCAACAACCCGAGACCACTTTCAAGCAATGTTCGTTTGATTTTCGTATCCCGAGAAGACATGACGTAGATGGAAACTTTTCGCTACGATCGCTCCATGCATGTGCTCACATTGCGCGTTTGTTCAGCGAGGTTGATAAGTTTGTATATTTATCTTACTTCTTTCTAGAGCCAGGCTCAACTTTCGGTGGATTTTCAAAGAGTTTGATCTTAAAAGAAACCTGAAGGGATTTTTCGGGAATTTTCTTGCTTTATCGGTAAAGAAACTGAAGGAAGTTTTGCTACGATCGCTCTATGTGCTCACATTCACATTGCGCGTTTGTTCAACAAGGTTGGTAAGTTTTCTATGTTTAAGATAAATTTATCTTACTTTCCTTTTAGAGACAGGCTCAACTTTCAGTGGATTTTCAAAGAATTTGATCTTAAAAGCAACATGAAGGGATTTTTCGAGAATTTTCTTGCTTTATCGGTAAAGAAACTGAAGAAAGTGTTGATGATTCTTCCCTCGATTAGTGGCCGTGGACGAATGTTTCCTGCCGAATCCTGTCGTTATATGCTTTGTTTAGCGATCAGTAACTTCTATAGAAGATGGAATTTCCATGTAAAAGTAGCAAATCCTATGATAAACAGCCAAAAGGTGTACCACGACGATCCTATTACGCTCGTTGGCGAGTGCTATAAACTCCCTCGGGAGTATCAAACGTATTATTTCACAATAAAGTTTCTTGTTGTTGTTGTATCATGTAGTCATTGCAAATGATACTATTTTTCGCATCACTAGGCACATGTAGTCAAAGACTGCCTATTTTTGTCCAAAGGTTAAGGATGGCAACAGATTTCAAAAAATTGAAAATCTGCCTGTCCAACAACTAGAAGTCATAGGTTGAAAACAAAAGAATCTCGAGAACCATAACAAATTTTGACAAAAAAAACTTTCACTGCTGTTCTCCATTTAGAAAGGTCTATCCTTTGACATAACAAGATACTTCATGTCATGGGGACTTTAAGAATTTAAAACAATGAGAAATATTCAGAAAAAATACTTAGTAGTATACGGAATGGAAATTGTCAAGACCCAGGTCATCACAGTTTTTCACTATACGAATCTACCACGGTTGGCAAATAATTTATTTATTTTCCTTCTTCAAACTAATTGTATAGAAGAGCCAGTGAACGTTTTCGTCGTGTTATATTTCTCTATCACTCACACTTACACGTCGCGCTTAGCTTGGGATGTTTTTAGAAAAGACTACAAAATAGGATAATTCACGTGAAACAATTTTATTTCAACATAGTGTCTCAACATTAATGTTTTGACAGAAAAAGTGATTTGAAATAAATTAATTTTACCCTTTTAAATGGTTCGGATTTTTCCAAGTAAAGAAGACAAAGTTTTTAGATAAAGACAAAAAAATGCTCACGTAAGCGTTACCGTGCCCGTGGGCAGAGATAGGAAATTCCGGGCTCCTGTAAGAACCAATCAGATTGCAGCATTCGTTACTGTGCCCTCTTAGGAAAAAATAAATGGAAATATTTACCTCGGAGAGCAGAGGAAAACGGAATTTTTAGACTGAAAATATTCTGCTTCTACCTCCAAAGAGTACGTAAAAACTGGTAGGTTGACAAATATTAGGCGCTGCCAGAGTACATATAACATTGGTTAGTGTATTGCGCACATTCCCAATTACTCACTTTGCTAGAGCAGTTAAAAATCGATCTTAGATCAGTTTTATGTCAAGTATACTTTTGGCTCCCAGGTAACTCGAGCATGCTTAATAATCTTGTTTATAACATAGAGGGCAAAATTACTTCGAGATGATTGGATTTAACAGCGGGGGCATTTTTCCTAATTCAGGGCAAAGTTATTTAGCGCTGATTGGTCGCTGGTACACTTCCGAAAATTTACAATTTTCCGAAATTTTCAAAAAGTCTCAAAAATACCATAGAAACATTTTCCGAAGATTTTCGAAATTTTCCTAAGTTTTCCGAACGTTTCCGAACACCTCCGAAGATTTTCCGAATTTTTTCAAAATTCGTAAAAATGGCTTAGAAACGATTTCAAACCTCTTCAGAAGATTCTTGAATGTTTTCAGAGGTTGCAAAGATTTTGTTTCATTTGGGAGAAATGAGTTAATACAATATAAAGATTCAAGTGAGGCCTTACCACTGGAACGGGGTATATTCTAAGTTTCGCTGATCTACAGAAAAGAACCCCATACACCCACACGAAGGAAAGACAAAATATCTCTCGCCTCGGTGGGATTCGAAATGAGTTAAGTTATGCAACGCTTTCTCGTTGGATCCCGCGGAGAATGAAGAATTCTGCCCTCCATGTCATAAACTCGTAATCGCCTGGTTCCTCGTAATATTTAAGATCAATATCGTCGCAAAGCAACTCGGGCAATTTTGGAAAAAGTTGAAAACACTCGTGAAATTAATCCTTAATTTTACTCGGCCCTATGCAATTACCTATACTTATTGTTGTAGTAGTTTGTCACGTGGTTGACCGACAGTGAATATCACGTGAGCGAAACAGCTCAATTAGGCATTTTCACAATCATACGCAGTGCGTATATCCCACTGTTTTGGCGGGCCCGGGTCTTACAAATGTCACCGAATTCTGTCGCCCAGACAAAACAATGGGAAACAAACGTTGCAAATCATTATGAAACCCCATACAAAGGCAAAAACAATTTTATATCTCGGAAACTATAACCAGTGGGATATACGCACTGCGCACGAGCGTGAAAATGCCTTATAACATCTCGTGATTGAGAGACACTTCGATAATGTTCGCAACCCGCTAAATGGCAACATTATTGATACTTCCTCAATAAAATCATGATCAATAAGAACATAGCACTAAAACGAGTATAGGTACATTTTGATAGTTTTATTTCATTCTACAACTGACGTATGTGGGTTAAAAGCAATTTTTTAGACATAACACAAGCACCTTACAGTAACAAGAATATTCATCACTTTGCCTGCTTGCTGAATAAATTCAAGCCACGCGCCGTAAGGTACATCTCAGGGTAAGTTTTTCTCCATTCTTCATAAGTAATCACATCGATGGAATGAGATTTAGAATCAAATTATAATTTCTTAAGGCAAATTTTATACTGAACTTTTTAAAATATGTGTTTAAATTATTTAAGCTGACAAAAAAAGTGTACGTATAAACGTTTGTAAAAGTTCCCGAGTTTTCGAACTGCCGTCCTCTAGTTTTCCATTAGGGCAGTTCGAAAGTTTGGAAAACTTTTAAAAAAAGCTTAAATTACATTTTAATGTTTTTTTAGGTCAGATATTTTAACCATATTTTTTGAATTATGAATACTGATCGCACAAATGTCAATATTCATGGTGTTCGAAACTTCAAAAATGCAAGCAGTATAACGTATTTCACCTAAAACAGCCACAAAATGTAGAATCATTTGAACATGAATAAAATCACAATTAACATAGAAAAACAACATTGATAGTAGCATAGAACTAGATATCAAAATAGATATGCTAATGAGATACCTTAAAAAGCAAATGAGAAAACGTAAAACAAGTGGGCTGGTCGCTAGTATAAAAGAACTGCAAGAGTAATACCGCTGACCAGGGTGATTGCGCTACTGATAACAAATTTCCCGCCACTTTTGGCTTCCTTCGTATTGATTGGCTTCGTCTTTTCCATTAACCAATCATACAGCTCGTTCTTGCCTTGTTTTCTCATTTCGGCTCCAAGTTTTTCCCTGGATTTTCGATGAAAGTCATTGACCCATTTAACCTGAAAGTTTACAAATTAGCAAGTTTCAGTAAAGGCGATTCGCTGCGTGCTGACGTAGTACTTGAAAAGAACAACAAGTAAATTGACCGGAAAAGCCAGTTTTGGTTGCGTACTCCAGTCTCTTTTTCCTGACTGTCAAAAATGACTTGCATCTGGTCTATTGCTATTTTAATCAAAAATTTAAACTATCGAGTAAATAAAAATTTTGAAACAAGTCATGTAAGCGTATCCAGGATCCACATTTTTTTTAGCTCTGGCATCCAGAGCATCAGAGCGATCGGGATCCGACATCCACTGGCAAAACATCCAAAAAAAATTTTTTGTATATTGCGTCCCGGATCCAAAACAAGGAATCCAATCAGCATCCAACAGAATCTACGATCTAGAATACGGTATCGAGAGGGTAGGGATCCGGCATCCACTGCTTAAATGGGGCGAAATAAGGCTATCATACAGAAAACCATGACGTATTGCAAACAGCAATTTCTGTATGTAAAATATTTAACAACACAACAACAAAATCACAAATAACAAACTTAGCTCAGTACAACAAGACCCACTTGTAATTGGTTACAAGCAGGGCTTTTTGCGGGATCCATATTTTTTTTCGTTAAAAAATACGTGGCAATGGACACCAGAGTATTGCCTTCTATAACTATCTAACACTCCCTTTTCCTTCTTACCCGCGTAGTGCGTAGCTGGCAATCTTGTTTCAGGACGAAAGTTCGAAAGCTCGGGCTGCATGTTGGACGAGAGCAAGAGGAAATTGGAGCCAAAAAATAATTTTGATGTCAGAAGTTTCGAACTTTTCCCCAATCTAAATAGTATTTTCGCCCTGGTCTCCTTACGCACCCGTCCAACATGGCGCCCAAGTTTTCGAACTTTTCGTCCTATCAATAAAACCTATTTTCAGGCTATTAATTTTCCTTAAGCCGATTTTTCTTTCATCGCCTCTCTTGTGTGTTTTGCTTCTGGGAATTATTGTGGCTTACAGTTTTCGGAAGTGGTTCTGTTGGCTATATATAAATGTACAACTACTGTCTGCGTACAAATTGAAAGTTGACGGAAACGAAAAAGACAAAAACCTGTACACTTACCCTAAACGTCTAGCTGTTTTTGGAACAGCTAGTAGTTTTAGCTTGCATTTTTCGGAAGTGGTTCTGATGGCTATAACTGTACAACTACCGCCTGCGTACACATTGAAAGTTGAAGACGGAAGACTTTTTTTCGTCTTTAGGGTTGACGGAAACGAAAAAGACAAAAACTTGTACACTTACCCTAAACGTCTAGCTGTTTTTACTCATAAGCACGCATTGAGGGACTCAAAAACTTCAAATCTTGAAAGCACAGTGTTGTTAGTGCAACAACGAGCCCCTATGGTTGCTGGTTACGTTTGCACGGATTTGTGGTAAAACGCTCGATCCTTATTTTAGGTATGGTTAATTACCTCTTTCTCGGTAAGCAGATCCTGGTTAATGAGTTTCCTTTCTAGTGGAACCTAGAAAAAAAACAAAGTTCATTCAGTTAGTCTTCTCTACTCCTTCTGTCGCATCTTGCGCTTGCTTGAATTGCTTACCAATCCGTTTTTTGGATCTTCTTTGAGTGAAGTTGGACCAATCTGAGATAATAGGGGCGGGGTACCAACAGGAAACATGGTAGCGAAAATTGATGTGAGGTCTATGGGTTGACGCTGTCCATTATTTATGGTAAAACTAAGAGGGTTCTGACGTTATCCCATTATATTAAGTAAGACTTATAATAATTTTTCACCGCTTTTTTTTTGTTTTTGTTAACATCTATACAGTAAAATAGTGAATAAACTCAAATGAATTAAAACAGTAAGACACGCAGTTTTAATGACTGAGGTGATTTCTTTTTACTCGAAATGGCTACCGCGGTAGGAACTGTTTTCCTCCTAGGTAATGCATATAAATCTACCTGAGATGATGTTGTATTAACCAAAACTACAAAAATAATTAACTAATATAATAAAAAAGTTTAATTCCACATCACTCACCAGAGCAACAGGTTCAAAAGTCAGATATTGTTTGCCAGCAAAATGGTTCTGTGGATACGGCAACCAGGTTATATTTAAAGTGATACTTGCACTAAATTTACCAAACTTTCTAGCTTTCATCATTAATTGAACACGTCATTTCAAAAGTGCCAAATCGGCAATGAACTAATATAGTAAGATTCAAATTATTCACACATAATTTCATATAAACGCTTAACTTCTCGCAAATTAGTTAAGTTTGTTGTACTTGACCTTTCTTCATTTTACAACGAAACACGTATTTTACATTTAATTGTACCACAGAAAGAGGTTAAAAAGTAAGAAGCTGTACCGGTGTTTTGGCAGGAACTGTCAACATTACAGTCTCAATTCGGACACCAAATTCTCCATCTTTGTAAAACCCCGGCTCTGCAGAGGGCAACAAGCGATGTCAGACGTTATTGTTTGAGAGGGAGTAGAATGGAAAGAAAAGGAAAGGAATGAAAGGAGGACTAGAATGGAAAGAAAAGGGAATTGAAGAGGGAGTAGAATGGAAAAAAAGAAAGGAATGAAAGAAGGACTAGAATGGAAAGAAAAGGGAATTGAAGAGAGAGTAGAATGGAAAAAAAGAAAGGAATGAAAGGAGGACTAGAATGGAAAGAAAAGGGAATTGAAGAGAGAGTAGAATGGAAAAAAAGAAAGGAATGAAAGGAGGACTAGAATGTAAAGAAAAGGGAATTGAAGAGAGAGTAGAATGGAAAAAAAGAAAGGAATGAAAGAAGGACTAGAATGGAAAGAAAATGAAAGGAAAGACAGAGGGAGTAGAAAGGAAAGAAAAGGAAAGGAATGGAAAGGAAACAAGGGGACAAGAAATTATCACTCGCAATAATCACCATCAGAAGTAAACATTCCAACCGCTAACGGCATCTCCAAGGGTTTTGGTCCTCTCCCTCCTATTCTTTGTGGGCCTGTAATAAGCAGAAAAATGCCCTTAAACACGCCTTCCAAAATTTATTGATTATAATCATTGTCTTTTGATTTGATTTTTTTCTACGAGTAATGTTGTTCCACGAGAGTGGCTTTGACGTATGGTTTAAAGTGGTTGATCTGTTACCTTCGTGGACCCTCAAGAACATTCCGATCCCGTGGCCTGTCCCGTGCCTGTAGTCTAATCCATTTTCCCAAAGCGCCTTACGAGCAAACACATCAAGATAGCTACCTTAAACGAAATATGAAAAGCCATAATTATTGAAAGATTTACTCAAAACTGGTAAATATGTTGTAATTTCGATCAGTCTGTTCTTTTCATTCCTTCGGTGTTCCGTCTAACGGGTTGTCAGTATTAAGGCTGCGCAGTTTGAACTTGTCAGAATTAAAAAGACACTACTGCGCACAATTATATAAGGTTAGTGCAAAGAGAAAATTAAATTGGCTTTTGAACCTCAAACAATTAAATCCTCGTACACACAAAAAAAAATGTTGAATTGTTAAAAAATGCCTTCGTGGCTCCAAAAATGTTTTTGCTCAGAAACATAAAAGCATCAAAACGTTCGTTAGCAGTGTGTTCTCTGTTAAAATTGTAAAAATGCTTGCAAAATTCTTGACAATTGTGCACGAATATTATTGAAAAAGTGTTCTATGCCTCCCCCCCTTAATTTAATGGATTGAAAATAATGTCTAAGCCAAGTTTGTTTGAATTTTTACTTCAACCCCACCCCCAACCCCCTCCCCCGCCGTCTAGGTGAATTCTAATGAACATAAATTTCTAAAGCTGTAATTTCCCTCAATTTGGTAACTTCCACTGCAAACAAAAATATTTGTCACAAAAAGCTTTTTTACCTTTGGTATCGTTTGGGAAAACAACTGTTGCCAAGTTAATATGACCTTTCAATACGAGAGTGTAAGCATCCTGTAAAGAAGGGAGGAAACGGTTTAGCTAGAAAAGAACGAAAGAAAGAGTTAAATGTACCGTATTTATTCGAATAAGCGCCCTGGGCGCTAATTAAATTTTTGCCTTTTTGGGTGGGCGCTTATTTGAGGCGGCGGTGCAATGGCCGAGCGGTTAGCGTGTTCGACTCGTAATCCTAGGGTCGCGAGTTTGAGCCCCGGTCAGACAACTCTGTTGTGTCCTTGAACAAGACACTTTACCCGACTTTGTTCCAGTCGACTCATCTGTATAAATGAGTACAGTTCTGCTGGGAGCTAACCTGCGATGGATGAGTGTCCTGTCCAGGGGGAGTCAAAGACTCTCATCCGCTTAACACTACGGAAACCGGAGATAAGCGCTGGCCCTATGAGCCACTTGTCTCGTGAAAGGATTTAGCTTTTTTTAGCTTTAATTTAGCTTATTTGAGGTGGGTGATAATCCAAGGCTGGCGTTAACGTTGACTTTTCCTGATTTTCAGCAAGTAGCAACTTTATTTTGCGTGAACATATAACAATTCAAAAGGATTAACGATTTTCACACTTCACTCAAGATAATCGGTTTCACTACCGTTGTGTGTCCTTGATGTCGGATAACATAACGTAAACATTAAACAATACGCTATTGGGTCATACTTGAAAGGTAGCAATGAGTTTGTAGGACATGTGCCAATTGATCTGTCCTTTCTCTTCTTCACATTTCTGAGAGCGCACATTGAATCAACACATTTCTCCACACTTCACCATGAGTATCGAATTCCTTTCTTTATCTATTTTTATTAGCTTTTTTAGGGGGAAGGGGGGGGGGTTAATTCGAGGATGGGTGCTAATTAACTCTTTTCACCTTTAAGGTGGGCGATTATTCGAGGTGGCGTTAAGGCGGGACTTAACCTAAATCTTTGTTGGGTAGTGGGGAAGTTGAAAAAGATATTTGAATAAGAAGAAATTTGAGTAAAACCGCCAAACCGTTCCTCCATGCAAGGGACTAGT
>JAOBRD020906098.1:0-12585 GCA_027575215.2 Hydrozoanthus sils | reverse complement strand
AATTCATTATTAGTAGTATTAGTCTTATATTTGAAAATTACACTGTTAATTCAGTTTTTAACTGCCAGAAGTGTTTAGCAAACTACTATTATTATTATTATCATTATTATTAAAACTTTACACCTATGTAAATACATAGAATAGTTGTATTCACGACTTAATAAATTTTCACCGTTTCATTTCCAGTTTATCTATGTTAACCATATTTACTACAATTGATGAAACTTCTAAAAATTCTTCTATAATAAAGTATGTTGAAGTGAAATCATTGTTTGTCCTTCTTTCCACCGCGTAGCCACTTCATAATACTGCTTCGTTCTACTTAAAGACAGGAAACCAAAGACTTGAATTTCCACCAGATAGCCGCGAAGCCACTTCATAATACTGCTTCATTCTACTTTAAGACAGGTAACCCAAGACTTGAGTTTCCACCGCGTAGTTGTGTAGCCACTTGATAATACTGGTTTGTTTACTTTAAGGCAGGAAACCCAAGACTTTAAGTAGTTGGTTGTAAAAAGAAGTGTTTATAAAATAAGTAAATCAATGTGTTTTGCATTTGTAGTTTACTCTAGAATAAAGAAATTTTTAAAACAAGGAAAGATATCAAGTTTATCATCGCTTACATACGGTGGCCCGTAAGTGAAAACACAACACACATCTGAAAACACATCCCAAAACACACAGTGAAAATACAACATGAATATGGATCGAAAGCACGATATATACATAGATAGGACTGGGTCTTAGTATTGATAACCACTGACCTGTATATGTCGCTAATACAGTATTATTTATTTTTATTTATTTTGTTTTTACTGTGTACAAATGAAATAACACGAAATCTATACAGTTAGGTAGACTACAACAGATTATTGACATGGTGGACCACCCAAACATAAAATCTAGAAAAATATAATTTAGTAGTAAAAAGATTGCAAACATTAGAATAATACTAAAGATCGTAAACCCTCCCACAATTTCCCACACGCAAGACTAAAAACAAAAATGAAGGATTATATAGCGGAGGAAGAAGCAATAACAATTATTCTTATCAAACGATTCTTCTCTTCTGGAGGGAACGTGGTATTGAAATATTGAAAAGTACACTTTTAAATCCATTGAATGAATATTGATTACGCAGACGAGGAAGGGACTAGATGAAGACATAATCAAAGAGAGAACTTGATGGTTCTGGGTCTTTTCTAGGCTGCAGAGAAATGTGGCGAAGGCTGCGTTCAAAGTATGGAGTAAGAGATGTATCAAGGTATACATATCCTAAAGGCATTCGATCCAAGACTAAGCATCTCACAACTAGAAAATATACCAACCCTTGCCCCAAATATTGTTGGCGTTCAGACGGCTATGACAAACTTAAGCCTTATTGTTTTCCAGTTCATGGATGTATCGGTGGTTTTTGTAGAGGTATACTTTGTTACTAAGAGTAACAACGACCCTCATTTTGTCGGAGGTTTCTTCCTTGAAAAATGTAAAGAAGTGGAAGGCTGTCCGTCATTAGTACGAACCAATAGGGGAACAGAGAATGGAATTATGGCTACCGTCTAGTGTTTCCCGAGGAGAAATGATTCAGATTCTTTGACAGGCTTAAACGATTATCGGTTGGTCATCCCCCGGGGTGGTGGTCTTTCCTAAAACTATCCTGGAGCACGTGGTGAATAAATTTCTTTAAAGATTAGATTTAGACACAAGTAACCATTTCCAAATTAAGTGCCTTTAGTTCTGCTTCCACCAGGTCATTCAAAATGAAATCAATCAAGTTAAGGAACACTGGAATAATCACCATATTCGTCCCTCAAAATACCAAACTTAAGTTGGTATCCCTGATAAACTATTTTTTGCCAGAAACTGTTGACGCAGAAGATCACAAACATCCTTTTGATTTATCAGATGTACGGGAAGAAGAGAGTGAAATTGACTCCCATGGTGCAGATGCAGACTCAGACTCAAAATTATTACTGTTCTTACTTTGAATATATCCAGGATCATTTTGGAATACGTCCACTCATTCACTGGAAAGAGAGTCTGGAAGCATATTTCAGAAGTATACAGTTTGCTAATAATTAGATAGTCGACATTGCAAGCTTTTTTGCCCTGCTATATAGAAGGACATTACAAATACAATTCTAAATACATTGCATGCATTTGCTTGTACTAAAATTCATGAAAAGACTAGTCAGAGTTGTTTTTTTACAAACTCTTTCAATACACTTTAGCATATTTAGCACTATTCTTTTGTCTATTATGCTAGAGTAGGTACTTCACGGGCTACAGCACAATACCCGAAAGTTTGGATGTTTACTGTATTCACATACTTCTATGTACAACGGCCTGCTGTCTTTTGTACGCCTGGCTTAAAAAACCAGAACATTAGCATTGAATGTGTTGTTTAATGTACAAAAACCCTGTGCATAGAAGTATGCAATTACATTAAATTTGGTTACACTGTTGGGCATTGTTCTTTAATAAATAAGGGTTTGGTTGCTTGTACAACATGAAAATGGCACGTTTTAATTTTTTCTATCTATTTTTCCATGTCCCTCTTTTCTGTAAGCATGGTTTTTCCAGACAAAGGCCTGTTGGGCCACAAGAGAAGTATATTAAAGGGGTCAAAGAGAATGCTCCTCTGGGGGAAATTCTCTTAAAGAGCAGGCATTCTAACAAGCACTAAATTGTATTACCCTCCCCCCTGAATGATATAATCTTTTAGCATATCCCATCAGTTCTAGGTTGTAGAGTACCAATCACATTGTACATAAATTAAACTCAAACATACTGTAATTCAGAATGCTTTACAATATCAACTTACCAATTTCAACATTCAAAAACATATCTGGAAATAAATGAAACAAAAATGTCTTTTTGATGTAAAGTAAAAGAATTTTTAATCAACCAAACTAATGAAATATTCAACTCACTGCAAAAATTTCAGTTTTTCAAAATAAAACTATCGGAGCTTATTTCAACCTCCTCCTCCCCTTACAAGTATTTGTGAATGCTCCTTTAGCCAAATTTGATTTTTTAAAAAACACATTAGCTTGAACTAAAAGGATACAACTTAGGGTAATAAACTTTACTATGCTTTCTACAGTTCAAACTGCTTTTTGAACTGTTCGAAGGTTTGTAGAATCTCGACCAGTTTTGATGCATTTGCCGGTTTCACTCCCTCATACTGGAGAACATTTCCACATCGATGGCAGTATTTAAAAAGGAGCAACTGCAGACTACTCTGCTACGAAATGGATGCTTCTTTGAAGCGGCTACGCGGTGGAAATTCGAGTCTTGGAATCTCTGTGTCTTAAAGTAGAACGAAGCAGTACTATAAAGTGGCTACGCGGCGGAAATTCAAGTCTTGGGTTTCTTGTCTCTTAAAAAGTAGAACGAAGGAGCATTATCAAGTGGCTACACGGTGGAAAATCAAGTCTTGGATTTCCTGTCTTAAGGTAGAACAAAGCAGTATTGTAAAGTGGCATGAAGATAACATGAAGATAACATGAAGAAACATGAAAAAACATGGCGGATCTTGCCGCCAAGATGCTGAAGAAAGGAACGAACAGCTTGAGAAGTATATCAGAATTTATGGTATTCCAGAGAGTAATAATTCAGCAACCGGAAAGATACCGACAAATTAGTTAAATATTTTTGTAAGGACGAATTGAATATAGAACTAAGGGACGAAGACATTAGCTGGTCACACCGTATTGGGAAACGGACCACCATCACTTCAAGAAGGCCAAGGCCGATCATTGTACGACTGGTAAGGCATAACAAAAAGGTAGAAATTCTCAGAAAACGTCGGATGTTAAAGACAAATAAAAGGCCCTTCAACGTGCAGGAAGATCTGACAGACAAGAGACACGAGATGTTAAAGTATCTTTACGATGAAGACATGCGTAACATCGTCAGTAGGGTATGGACAATAGATGGAGTGATCTCCTTTCGCCCTGTTTGCGAGACAAACAGGGTTGAGAGGTGCACGACAATGGAGTGCCAAAATATTTTAGCTAAATATCTGAACGAATAAATTATTTAGAAGTACATAATCAAACTTATATGTAATCCCAAAGATTTTGCTAAGTCTGCAGAAACATGTATTCATTAACGCAGTCTTTTCAGTTTGTAAATCCCTTTTACAGACTTGTTTTTCGTGCGCAGAAGCAATTTTAGTTTTTGCTTAATCTGTATATCCGTTCGCAGTTCTTCAAAACGTGAACAAATTGGACAGACCAAGCGCGGTTGCATTATCAATTTCTTAATTTTGATTTGTTATTGTTGTACTATGTTATTATATATGTTTTTTCATAAGTTAAGATATTTTTAAAGAAAATTGTAAGTATTAGTAAAATTTTGATAGTGGAAAAGTAGTAAAATGTAATGGGGTGCCGAAAAATAAAAAGTGGGCAGCAAAGTGACTGGGTCTTGACCAGTATTCAGGGACATTAACTTTCCCAGTATTGCATGGAATCTCAGGGATTCTCACTATTGACTCCCAGCAATACTTTTCTAAACTACCATATATTTAATGGCTCGAGAGTTAAAGCTTTTCTTATGTTCTTAAAACATCCCCTGTGGGTTTGTCACACATGTATTTTATTGCTTGAATATTTCTCCTGATTTCCTTGCATGGGATTTTCTCATAACCTTTGCATGTTGCTTGCGTGTATTTCACTTGTAATTCCAAGATGTTTGTAAAACGGTATTTTCTGAAGTCCCAGAGTTGATGTCCCAGCATACTTCTGCTTTAAAATTTGGCTTTGTGGAACATCAATCTACATTTTACTGTATGCAGTTTCTTCTTACTCATCAACAAATGTATGTTTTGCCAGGAGACCATATCTTGGAAGATGTGCTTCGCTACAAGTCAAGAAATGGAAGCAATGGAATAATAACTGATGTCATGGATGGACAAATGTACAAGTCCCATTTTACAGAAGATGGTAACTTTCAAGGCTCTGAGTGGGTGGAAAATGTACTTCATCTCTCATTCCAAATCAACACTGATGGAGTGTCTTTGTTTCGCTCATCTAAATTTTCAGTGTGGCCTGTGTATCTCATCATTAACGAGCTTCCTCCTCAGTATAGGTCATTTATGTAACATTCTTGTTTATGGTTGGTTTAGTTGCTTCATGACCCTCAAGATGGCCACGCTGCTTTTGTTAACAATCACTGATACAATATTTCAAAATAGATTATTAAATAAAAGGGAAAATCTTGATAATATTGACAGCTGTAATAGCCAGAGAGTAATTTCCAAGATTTACGAAGAAAGCAGCAGAGGAACACATTGAATAGCTATTTCCTTCACAGAAATGAACATTTAGCCAAGGAAACCTATAACTGACAGGGTATTGGCACTTGACATAGCATTTGACACACAAAGTTATAACCATCATTCTCGTGTTTGGATGAGTTTTAAGCGAATAATTTGTTCACGTCCATTGTTTTCTCGCTGACAAGCCAAACACATGACGTCACCAAAGCCTGACTTGTGAGACCGTTTTGGGAGCCATTTTCACACTAACTTCAAAACTCTCCAACTTTGCTACTTTTTATCACATTCTGCTCAAATGTGGCGTAGGTCTTAATGAATTAGGGTCTTTAAAATATCAAAAACTGGTTCCATGTCATCTGCTCTTTAGGTAACATGAAGTTTACATATACATTTGAACCTCTGTTAAGCAGTCACTCTGACTGCTTAATAGAGATTGACTGCTTAGTAGAGTTTTCCCAGTTTTGCCATGCAAAACATACATGTTGTTGGCGACTACCTCTGCTTAGTTTACTGTTCAGTCCCTTATGTACACGGGCGTGCATGGTGCTGATTTGAATTTTGATTTTTTTTCTTCAAAGGAACCACAGTTATTGTTAAAGGGATAACATGGAAAGTAAAAGCTATCTTGCACTGTGGTGTTCTTGATGCCCCTGCATGCTTATTTCAAGAATTGGTGCAGTTCAATGAAGTTTATGGCTGTCTATTTTGTGTCTCTCATGGAAAAACTATCAAAACAAGTGAAAAGGGCTCCACGCATGCTTATCCATATGCAGGGTTCAATGTTAACGGTAGTTCGCTAGTCCCAGACTAGTAAAACCAGCCACGGACCACTAATTTTTTCCGAACACTTGCCCGAGTGGCAAGTGAAAATTGTCAGTTAAAATAATGCAGAACCATCTTAAAATTGAGAATTGAGATAAACAAACAAATATAATTATGTTCATTATTTGGGAACAGTTCCTTTCTACCATTTTAAACAGAATTTTCACAAAGTACCATATGAGGTCCGTTTTCACTTGGCCATGTGTGTAATCAATGTACTTGATGACAATAATTAATAAAATATTCATTTTATAAATTGTAAATCATTGTTTGTGCTGTTGTTGAACAATTTATCATTTAATGTCGCAAAGGATCATTGTTTTAGAATTTGTGCCAGTCACTCCTGTGTTACTGTTAAGATTTCCTCTATATTAAGCTGAGCTTCATGGATTACACCTTAATAAACTTTAGCAAACCTTTTAGGGACAAAAATAATAAACCTAAAAGTAATCACAGGCAATAATAGGCAAGATAAACTCGGCTAAAAATTGCTCTTAAATGTGATCATGAAATCTGGTATGCCTGTTTGATAAAAATGACACATGCTCTTCAAGCAACACTAGAAATTTGGAATGTTTATCTTCCCATCGATCCTTACGTGCACTTTCTGGAGCAATATTTTATTTTACTGTATTTTATTTCAAAAAGCATACTTGAAGCATATTAATTATCTTTTGTCCCAAACTACAACCAAAAAGGCAAAGCACATTTGAAGCACGTACTTTCAATTGGGATGTTGAAATTGCAGTGCAGCAAGTAAGAACAAGAAGCTTATTTGAAGCATTTCCTATATCTCAAATTTTTCAATCAACAAACCGAAGCACATTTGAAGCATACATTCTAACTTGGATCTTGACAAATTCAACAAGCAACAGCAAGAAGCATAGTTGAAGCATACTTCTTATGTCCCAAATTTACTGATCAACAGGATTAAGCACATTTGAAGCATTTCTTTCTAGAAATATGAATGTGCTGCAAAAGTATTTCATATATTTTGCCAATTTGCTGAAGCACTTTTGAAGTATGTTTATGTATGTGTTTATTTCACATGAAAGCATATTTGGGGCATGCTTCCAGTACAAACGAAGCATGCTTTTCTGTGCTTCAATTTGGTAAGGGTAACCCTGTTGGTGAGAAAGCCTCGCTGTCACACACAACTTTGCATACTGACTGCTGCATACTTCACGGAACACGCATCAAATCGTTGTGGTGCTCAAAGCCGATTTGCAAACTAGAGCTCGCAGAATTTTTTTTAAAAAGATACTTTATTTTATGCTTGAAATATATATGTTGCTTTCACCAATAGGTCTCAGCAATGAATTGCAATAACAATGATTTCCTAGACTGACAACTCAATAACATGATAAAGCTCCTACTTTCTCCTATTTAGATCTCTGGCTTCATTGAACTGCGAATATTTAACTATAATGTCCGAATGCGTTTCACAAAAAGTTTCACAAGGTAATTCGCTGGAGTCGCTAGCTTTGATATACTGCGTGAGCATGCCACACATATTGAAAAAGCCTCAAAGATTTCACACCCCTGGTCACTTAGAAAAAAACAAAGATCAGGACACATACCAACGAACATTCTCCAAAGAAAACTGGGATGCTTTGCTAGATTCAGAGAAAAGGCAGCACTCTTTAAGGAACTGCTTAAGCTGTTACTACACTTTCCGATCTATGCAAGAGAGCTCCCCGTTAAAGGAAAATTAAACGAAATATCAAAATCTAACCCCAACCCTTCAGAAAAAAAAGTTGAATATTTTTGGTGCTTTGAAAAAACTTTTCTACCAACACTGAAAAAATCACTTTCCTAAGACCCCTTACAAAATCTCTAAGGGGTGCAGATAAACACTTAGTACTTACACTGCTTAGATCCATCTTCCCGGTATCCATGCCATAATTAGCGCACTGAAGTGGCTTTAAAAATTCTCGTCGTGCTTCTGACTGTGCAAATGTCCCATCGATCCCCTTACAGTTGTGAGACTTCTTAATGTATTGTTTCACAGCTCTTTCATACACCGCACACCAGTAGTCTTGAGCAGAAAAGTTAATTATATTCTCATGTATGTGAATCAAATTGTGCATGGATATCTTACACAAGTGTAGCCCTTATACCTCTTCAACTAAAATATTGAGTCGCCATGCAAGCTTCCCGTGCATTTCAATCATCTCATCACTCCATGAATCTCGTCCACCATAGAAGTGGATTTCAGTTAGTCGACACAATTGACTTGATTTCTAATTCCTGAGGGTTTAGCTCATCTTTGAATACAAAATTAGCCAATGGAAAGGAAAACTTTGTTAGACCTTCAGCTTTCCATTGGCCTGTACTTTTGCACTGTCTCATTGCTCTAGGGATTCTTCCACTTTTAAGGTCACGAGACCAAGGACAACTCTCATTCTTATCATATAGGTATGATTGGTCAACAAGTTTCAGTTGTAATAGTCTCTCTAACTGATTCTTCACAACATTCAAGGGAATACCCACATGCAAGGCGCGAAAAAATTGCCTAGAGTACTGCTGAAAATGGTTGGACCAACCACAAAGTCTCAATAATTCCAAACTAGGAGAATTGCGCCCCATAGAGTCTTCTTCCCTCTGATACTAAAAGACAACTGTAACTACGGAGAAAAGATGGCGGAAAATGAACCTGGGGATCTTGAAAGCCCTATAACCTCAGAAGAGATTCACCAGAAATTAAATGACATCTTCGGGGAAGACATAGCCAAAGCGTTCAAAGGTCTGTTCGATCTCTATTCCTTACAATTTAACAGAATTCATTTCCACTTTTCGTCATCGTTGGCATGTGAGCTTACTCAATCTTACTGTCGTTTTTCTCAAATTCTAGATCAAGAAATAGATAGCGCTGATGCCATAGCCGATCTTCTGGACCAGGACTCAGATGCTACAATTTTCAAAACGCTAGGCATGACATATGGAAAAGCCATAAAGTTCAAAAAAGAGTTCGGAAAACTCCTGATGAAAAATTGCCGGCACCAAGTTCAAAGCCGACGACTTTATCTTAACAAGTAAGTTTTTAGTTTGTGACAGTTTCGGGTTTTGAATGAGAAATCACATAAACTATCACCTTAAAATGACTTCAAACCGTGCTTTGTGTCAACAACACGCCATTTTTTGGCGCGCACATTCCTGGCACATAAGCGAACGTTTTTCTAACTTGAGAAAACACAGAATAATATTCTTAAATAGTTGCTATAGTTATTCCGCAATACCTAAGAAAGTGTCTGTTTTACTATTCATATTTTAAGAGCTTCCCCATTCCCATCATCCAGACAGATGCTTTTCAGTCGTTTCGGCCAGTGCCTTACGAAGCAGTTGTCACAAATTGAAAACAATCATTCAAAAATGAACACTAACTATTTTGCTGCTATTTCTTTCTAGCAAGCATATAAAGTCTACACATTTTTTTCGGGTTAATTGTATGAGAAGCCAATGAGTCATATTTTTTGTATTTTGCTTTGCTTTAAGCTTGAAAATAAACTCCAATAATTTTATTTGCAGACGCAAACGAGTTGGGGAGCTTGCTGTTGAACGTTGGCCTGGTCAGTACCCGTGTTTCAATACACCTTCGATGCGGTCAGAACTGGAGGACTTTGCACAGCACATTTCAGGAGAGTGCAGTGTTCCTGAGCAAGATTCTTTGCTGATGGCATTGAGGAACATGTCAAATGCTTCTTCAGTGACGAAGAAGATTTTTGAAGAGGAAAAAAAAGGTAAAATTAACTTATGTACTTCACTGGAATTGCTTCAAAAATTGGTGCATACAATGGCAGGCGGAATCAATCTTCTCGAGTCTCGCATTCTGATTGGTCAATTTGCAATGGTGAATGAGAGTTCAGAGAGCGTGTGTGGAAAAAGAAACCAATCAAATTACCAGAAAGTTATAGACAATGTTTGCCCATCTCACTTGCACACGCTCTTGAGTTCAAGCCACCCTTTTTCGAAAACAGAATGTAAAAAAGAGGAAATGTTGTGGTAAAAAAAACATGTCGAATGTGGTAACACTCTTATCAACAATGATTTTCGTAATCACAGTGGCCAAAATTGGTTGCGGATCGCATGAGTCCACAACATTTTGGCCACTGTGATGATGAAAACCATTGTCGATAAGAGTGCAGACAATGCTATAAAAACTTAATTTAATGAAAAATTAAATAAGAAATATTAAGTTATTATTGTTGCTCGAACAATGTAACTGTAGTCTAACTGTCTCCAAACTTAAAGAAAAGTGTTCCTATTACCTAACGTAGAACTAGTTAAGATCATAACGTCTTTGTTAATGGACTTGATTTGTAAGAACTCTCTTCCGAATTAACCAAAAAGTTGTAAATTACTCCCAAAGTGTGTCTTTCCGTTCGATCTGGCCAATTTCTAACGTTTTCTTCAACAGTATTATTTTTAGGTTTCAGAGAAAAAGCTGCAGTTTTGATTCTATAACCGTGTTGCATTCTTTGGTATTGTCCCAAATCAATGTCAAATGGACGAAGGACGGAAACCAATCGTTTAGGCAAACTTTTCAAAATGTTTGGAATTTCTGCAAGACGAGGAATGACATATCTATCTTTTGAACATCAAAAATTTATAGAAACTTGAGTCCATTGTTTGCCTAGCCAGTAATTTACAAGCTGGACAATAACTCCATGACAAAAACTTAAGCCAAAACGTCAGTTTTTCCACTGCAGATGTATGAGATGGAGATGTCCAATTATCCCTCTGAGTATTATCACATCTTTCAACGTAATTGCGTAACTTAATTTCGCGACGTTGTTCGAATTCACCGGTGCGGTGACGTAAGTCATTTAGCCTCAAAGGGATATCTTCATCAATAACAAATAATTGGATTGGTTTTTCTGACCAGAAACGAATTTGCAGACTCTTGGTTAAGTCTTTCCTTTGGCATTTAATTAACAAGTTACTGTTTCGTAGTCTTCTAAAGTGAAGACCTGAAATGCACCAAAAAAATGAAATTTAAAATAGACAAACCATTGAGAAACCTAAGTGCTTTTAAAACAGCCCCTCTACAGCTCCTATATAATAGATATTGGCCTTTATGATTGAAATGGACCCCATCTTGCAAATAAATAGGTTTTGAACCGGGATTAAGTTGCGAATGTTTCCAAGTGAAGACGCTTGAATATTCTTTAAAATTTTGAACTAGACACAAGTATTACAGGGGGAACCTGTGTTCCATTAGGTATACATGTTTATTATTTTCCCTCTACTACCCAATAAAAGGCTTCACTACATTCAACACATTACAACTGTGTAGATACTTAGGCATATAAGTCAGCAAGCGCCACAAGCTCGTTTATTTTACATTTGTTTTAATCCTTTGCTCTCACGAAACAATATGTTTGCATATACTTGACAAAACCGACTTAACAAGTTTTGGAAACCGTTTGGGAAAAAAGGGAACGTATTCTCTCCAAACCCAATGCAAGTGTCATTACCCCATGGAGGTTAAGGAAGTTTCACAAAGGTCAATTGTCAGAAATATCACGTGTTTACAATTCTAGATTTCCTTATCTAAGAAACGGTAACTTTTATGCTTCATTATTAAAATGTTCTTTATCAATACTTGTAATATTGTATGCCTCTACATTACATGTAAATATATGTCACACTTTAACAAAGTTAAATACTTAAATATAACAGCTGTGAAAATTAGAAGAATACATTACAAAAGAATGTATGTTTTGTCTCCTGAATTACATCTAGTTCCCAAAGGACTTAACATTTTTTTCTATTTCTTCTCTAAATACTTAAACACTCAATTTATTTTTACACAGGACGCCCCAAAACCACTGTGTTAAGAAATGAACGGAATTTTTTTGTTTAATTATCTCTATTTATTTCTAATGTAAATACTTAAACATCCAATTTATATTTGTACACAGGACGCCCCTGCAACCACTGTGTTAAGAAACAAACCGTATGTTATTTTAAGATGTCTTTTACATCAGAGTAAGAATACACTTCAACTGTATTTCGGTTTTTTAGAACAGGGAGCCCCTGCATCAAAATGTATAAAAAACCAAATTATACTGTTGAAGTATCTTTTTCGTTTGATATAAAATGTCTCTCCTTAACCTCGGTTAGCAAAGTCAAATCTTGTTAACGTTTAACCCTTGACGAAGCAACGTACGCCGTGCTTCTTTCTAACTTAAAAGAGTCAAACCAAATAAGGGTTTTGTTCAAGGTTTGACCTTGGGACTTACAAATGGTGATGCCATAACGAGGAACAATAGGAAAGACCGTTCTTGATAGGAAGAGCCGACATTGAAGAAACAAAAAGCAACATCGCTATGAACGCTTGGCTGCCACAAGCCAGTTATCCCTGTGGTAACTTTTCTGACACCTCTACCTTTAAACTCCAAAAGACTAAAGGATCGATAGGCCATGCTTTCACAGTTTGTATTCGTACTGAAAATCAAAATCAAGTGAGCTTT
>JAOBRD020905994.1:0-12587 GCA_027575215.2 Hydrozoanthus sils | reverse complement strand
TTGATAAAAGATTTTCCATCAAAAGAAAGCCGTATGTAATCCCATCTATCATTTACTTTTGCCAAAGATGTTTTTATAGAAATATAATTTTGGTCGGTAAAGTTGAGTAAGACCAGTTCAAACACAGCATAATTTTCCTTTACTATTGAAAATATATAATAAAGAGAATAAGTATGAGTTGTGATAAATACTTTGTTTATACTCGGCGAATTCGTTTTTTAACACATGTATTGCAAAACCTGTTTGGCTTAGTTTTTTTTCGATTTAAAAACAAAATTTAAGAACAATTTGAGACTCAAATCTCCAAAAAACTAAGAACAATGAGCCTCGGCCAAATTTACTGGTTCTTATAAGAAAACGCGTGTAGCTACGTTTGTTTAAAATTCTAATTTTGCGTGAACGTGATACACATTTTGAATATTGCGTGAAACGTGAAATTACCAAACAATTTCACGTGATTCGTGAATTACAAGTGGTAAAGGGTACCCTCCAGTAAGGACAACAACAACATCAACAACAAATCTTTATTTAGCACCCTGTTTAAACTTAATTTACAAGAGGTAAATAATAAAAAAAATATAGGTAAAGTTGTGATTGGGCACCAGTCACTTAAGAAATAGCATAGCTAATCGAGCTCAAGAGGCTAGGTCAAGCGGGAAATTATTTGAATCAATTGATAGGATACATCAATATAATAGGACCAGCACCAGAAACGGCACAATGAAACAAAAAACGCACATATACAAACATAAAAGCAAAGGGAGGTCAGAGACAGGAATCACTTAAATAAGAGAGTATGTTATGCTCCCCCAAAAAAAAAAAGATAATCAATTAGCTTTGTAATGATCTAAAAGAGAACTGATAATTAAGGCCTTGAATAAGGTAAGGTAAGTTTATCTTTTATTTAACATCGTTTATTGTGTAAAATATAAACAGTTTTAACATTCATGTTTCAAATTTATCCATCTCTGATATAAAACGCTTAGATTCTTTTCGTTCTCCATCTCATTTTTAAGTTTCGATCGAGAACAGTCTGCTTTGTAAATATTTTGCGTTTTCTTTAGGTGTATCAGTTACACTTTTATACTGCCGCACAAGCTCACAAAACATCTTCAACAGGTTTCAACATTTTGTTGAGAGAGTTTTAGGAGCAGCTTTTCCAATATCAAAGAGCCAGAGCTTTCTAATACCATGAAACAAGCTCTGAAGAACAAGCTCGGTACCTAACTCGATGCTAGTTAATGTGCGGCAGCGATTCGATCGAGAAAATAAGTTGGTTCTACTCTCTAATCGGCTTAGATATTTTGTTGTGTGCTGTGTTGAAGCTCTCAAAATGTAAAATGTATGTAGATAATCTCGTATGTACATTCCTAGATAACATGGCTCGTTCAGTAGGAAGCTAGTTAAACCTGTCGAGAACTGAAGTACTAAGAAAGAAAAGAGAAAAAAAGCATAGCAAGTGAACTTATCGGAAATTGCAAGACGGACACCCTTATAAAACGCGGTGGACACCAAATCTTGGTCCCTGCAATTTTCTCATGCAGCAGAGTCGTTTACTGTATTTTATGTCTCTATAAAACGGGAACCACCCTAAGAGGGATACTTAAGGCCATACAGTCCCGAAGGTGTCCGTCTTAAATAGGTTTGACTGTATTAACCTTTTTTGTTGTCGTGCCATTTGATTGACTTTTGGTGTGATACAGATTGTGAAAGAGAAAACAGAAGAGAAACTAAAAGATGCGTGCTACCTTTGTAACCACCCTGTTGTGTATGATGGCTACCATCCGAGGAATATCAAGTTTGAAAGTGCCAGTTGAGTAAATAATCTACTGGTTGCAACTGAACCATTAAAGTCAGATCTCAAAAGAAAAATACAAAGAATGTAACAATATGTTTTATTTTTGTAAGAATGTGCAGTCATACAACGCACCAAAAGTGATATCCGTGGCAAAAATATTTTTTTCTTTCAAAAGCAATTTTATTTCTGTTTTTGTTTATATTACGCCAGTTTTAATACTTTTAGATGGGGTAGATTAGTGTCAGCAGGGACGTTTATTGTACATATTTGGGTAATTGCATACAGGTGTTGCACCTAGCATGGTAAAAATCATTGTGATATGTGAAGGAAATGACTAAAGTTAATAAAACCCTTAAAGTCCCTATCAAGCTTATTTTTTTAAAGTTCCAGATGGAAAGTTGAACCCTTTAATAATAGTAATTTTCGAAAATAAAACCTTTTCTCGCCGTTCCTGTTACATTTTCCTGTTACACTTGAAGCGTGTAATAATGACGTAGCAGGAGGCATATGACGTAGCACAAGGCATGAAGCAGAGACAATCTTTTTATCTCAAAAAATTCAGTTCTGGCTAGTCAAATTGTTATAATAAAAAAATAAATTGTTCCCTTAAAATTGTTTGAAACAAAAAATTTATGACATATTTTGACTGAAATAAATTTTTTTAAACAAAAACCACATAACTTACTGCTGCTACGTCACAGGTTACCAGTCCCCAGCCTGTTCGATCAAAATTTACATTCTAATCTTTTTTTTTTTATTAAAAAGCATAATTAGACGTGCAAGTTTTCTTTGATTATGCAATTTTTGAGTTCACAGATGACAAAAGTTTTAATCTGGAACTTAAAAAATTAACTTGAGAGGGACTTTAAGAGTGAAAACACTTTGCTACAGAATGCGCGAACTTGTTTGAACCAGCAAATCTACTTCAAAATATCTTAGCAAGTTGGGTACGGTAAGCACAAAAATGACTGCAAATACCATTTCTTCCAATTACTATATATCACATTGGTGGATGTTAAGACTGCATCAGCTGAAGAAGTAAATTGGCATTTAAAATGACGTTAATAAGAGCACTAACTTAATAGGCTCTTTGCAGCTAGGGGTCACGTGACCACATCTACCTTAAACCAAGCAGCAACAACAAAATGGTATCCAGAAATGGAAATAGCATGTTAACCTTAGTAAAATGGCAAATGTGCAGCTTTTGAACTTAAATACGTAAGAAATAGCGAGTGTCGAATGCATTTCAGGTTAGTGTACCGAATAACAACGTGTCCTTGCTAACGACATTACAATACTGTGTGCCGGAAATATCTCTTCGAAACTTCAGCTTCTGCAGAATTAGAACAAAAAAGCACATTCGTTTTGTTGCGTCCTTGATTGTATACTGTCCTACGTACACGGGTAGTTTAACCGACCCAAAGTTGCTAACGGTGCATTTTTTCGCAACGAAATGCAGGTTATAAAAATAGTTAGTGAAAATGTTTATTTGTCTCATGACGATGCGACTCGTCGAGGACAGTTACCGCTTCGACTACTTAGTGCTCGTCTTCTTTAAGCGATATGTAGCATACAGTGCCATGGAGGATGGCCGCGAGTTTTGTTAGCCCTTCCATTTTCGGCAATATCTTGAAAATAGTGTAGGTGTTGCTTATATTTTATGTATGGCGTCATTGGTCGACATCAAGAGTCTTCTTGAAGAAAAAAATAGGCCACTGCGGTCTAAATTGTTGCCGCTAGCACAGAAGTTTTGTGCTTTGTAACAATCAGTTTGAAAGATTCAAAAACGTTTCTTTTTTCAAAATAAAGCAAGAAATACCTTTTATTGAAACAAATGAAATGTCCAAACCCAGACGCCTCTGTCTAGTCTACCGTTCTAGTCTTTATGTTTATTTGTTTTTGTTTGTGTGCTTTT
The DNA here is from genome assembly GCA_027575215.2 of Hydrozoanthus sils. Lineage (NCBI taxonomy): Eukaryota > Metazoa > Cnidaria > Anthozoa > Zoantharia > Hydrozoanthidae > Hydrozoanthus > Hydrozoanthus sils. The sequence goes on along the minus strand of JAOBRD020905994.1, from coordinate 8,874 downwards.
GGTTCATTTTCATGCCTACCTAGAATTGTTACCGAACCAGACTAGTGTCTAACTAAGAAACCTTCAGTTTATTTAGACACTAGGCATTTCTGGATCCTAAATTGTCATATATATTTAGTTTTACTTGCTTCACTCAATTACTTTATACAAACTTGACCTAAATATACGGGTTTTTTTCTCTTATTCTGTAAAATTTGGAAATGTGAAAAAATGTATTGTATTGTATTATTATTGTTGACTGTACTGTTCGCTTAAATAGGCGTCGGATCGGCGTGTTGTAAGATGCGCACAAAACGTGCGACCGAGCCGAGAAATGCGAGCGAAGCGAAGTACAAGCGGGAGTACTGGACCAGATATACTAAATGTGCAAAGGACTTTGAGAAAGTCTAGTCCACTGTCAAAACAAAAGAATAAATTTGAGAACACTAATACAAGTTGCGGGGAAAAGGTGCGCACACATTTTTGGTTTGAGATTAAGTTTCAGTATACCAGTTATAGCATAATCACATTGTGCGTTTCCTCAAAAGGAGCCATTAAAAACTACAAACCAATACAGCTCCAAGCTCTCAAGGCGGATATAAAGAATCATGTGAAAGTCGCTATGCAGGGCCGTAGCTGGGGGAGGAGTCGGTCACCCGTAAGAGGATATAAGAAAAAAAGGTGTGGTATCACGTTTTTGTAACCGTGCCGCCCTCCCCCGCCTGGCTCTCCTTCTCCGCCCGCCCTATTTGATCCCATGGACAAATGTAGAGGCCAAATCGATCATTAATTGTGTGACACGCCATCAAGCTACGTATATAAAGATGAATTGACACTTATACATGTTCACTCTTTGCACAGGGGCGCATTCCCACACGAAGTTTAGGTCCAGTGTTTTACAATGAAGATGTTGTCACCCCAACAATGAAGTCGTATTACTATCTGGAGTCACTCACAAGTAAGAAACGCTTGTTTTTAAGACTTACCAGTTATCTGAAGAATTTACTCTCCTAATTGTGTTTTTTCTTTTGCCATGACTTTTAACATGAACTTTCTTCAAACAAATAAATGAAAGTATGTTTGTAACAAGCAAAGTGTTGAGGTGAAGGTTTTGTAGAAACCATTGGTTTTGTATTCTAACAAGAGGTTTGCCTGTAACAAACGTTTTTTGGATAGGTTTTGCTTGAATTGCACTTTTTTTTTATAAGAACCTTTTACTGAGAGAAGGTGAAGAACATTTATTTATTTATGATGATAATAATTCATACAGTGTTATTAAAAAATTTGCTTTTCGGTACGCTTCTTGACTAAAGTTCACCAAACAGGATCAGGCACGTGCTTACTATTCTTTACTTCCAATAGACGGTACATACGGGAATTTAGCGTTTTGACTGGGGAGCAACAGATCTGAAACTAAGTGTTTGTGTGTGGTCTTATGCAACGAAAATGCCGGATTCTTGTTCTGTTTTTGGATGCTCGAATCGGAAGCAATAAAACAAAGTTAAAAGATTTTTAGAGTTCCGAAAGAGCTTTCAAGAAAACGCTGTCAAAAGTGGCTTTCGAATCTTTTGTTGCAGTCGAAAGGAGCGGAATCACCGAATGCTTGTGTTTGCAGTGATCATTTTGTCAAAGGTTAGTCAAATTAAACTTGTTTTTCCTTTTAGATTTTGTATCTGTTACTCACCTTTTTTTTTACGTTATAACAAATGCTTAGCAACTGTGTCAATGGTATTTCTAGGTAAACCAAGTGATTTGTTTGTCGAGAACAATGTGGATTGGGCACCGACGTTGAAACTTGGCCACCATAAAGTTCAGCCTCAGACAGAGAGTGCTGTAAAAAGAAAAGAACCAAGAGACGGCGTTCAGAAGCAGCTTCTGCTCTGATAGAGCTTTACAACGATTCCTGTACCAGTGCAGAACCAATACAAGAGACGGTAGTAGAAGATCGAAATAATTTCGTTGCCCCAGAAACAACAAGCGTGGCATTCCAAACCAATCTAACTGGCCAGGACCTCGATCAAATGAATGCTGAATTTCGGAGGTTGAACAGTGAACTACATAACCTGAAAGTGAAGACAGCTAAGCTTGGAAAAGATGCCTTTGAGGGAAATGGTGAAAAAACCAGGTTTTATACGGGACTTCCGGAAAAATCAGTTTTGCTGAAAATACAGTTCTACAATACATGTTGAATATAAACTTGAATATGCACATCCTAATCAGTACTTTTCCTTTTATGATAGTCACTGCCCTCCCGACACACGATCCCTGTGGAGTTGACTGGATCTTTCCGGCAGCCAAACTGGCCCTCCCTCACGGAAACATCTACATCCGCTGAATAGCTGAGCTATTAAATTATGAATGACTTCAATGTAAAACTTGACTCGCTTGGCTACATAGTCATGTAAAAATGGGCACGATGGTATAATCATTCAAACTTTCCCTATCCAAAATGGGAAAATGGTTACGATAGTGTAATTTAAACCTTTCCACTTCAAAGTGGAAAATGGGTACGATGTTATAATTTATTAGCTTCAAAGTAGAAAATGGGTGCGATGCTGAAAACTTCAATAAGTGGAAACTGTAAAACTGACTCCCTTTGAGACAGAATCACAAATAAAAGCTACTTTTACCCACCTAACGTAGTCTCGGATCATTACTGGGCAAAACATTACTCATCTTAATATAACTATACTTAAAGAGCAACCGTTACTAAACTTTAACCGAAGGGGGGAGGGGGGGGGGAGCCGATTGACGTGATATTACGGCACTGTGTACGTAATGAATGTTCTGCTGAGGAGTAGTGTGTCAAACACTATTTTTGATGGTTCTCAAAACTCAGAAAATTTTTATTTTTGGTGAAATTTACGAGCGCCCTCGGGGCTGGAACAAGCCATCCCTGGAATAAAGGCAAACCACAAACTCCATTCATACTTAAAATAGATATAATCTAAGAACCTTTACGGATTACACGTGGTTAAATTTATAAAACATTGACGTTTAATTGCTTCTCTAGTGAAAGCCTGAATCATCAGAATTCATCTATATATTTTAATTCAGTGAAAATTAAACGAAACTTACCTGGAAATTGAAGTTTGATTCGAATTCTATGAGTCATTACACTGCATCCAGGGACAACATGAGATTGCTTGCGCATGCGTACATCCGTTTTTCAAACTAGAGTGTGGATGTTTTCTACTGAAGAGGACTGCATTATTGTACTAAGTAGTAAGGGAGGCAAGAGCGGGTGATGAAACTAATGAAACACAAAGTTAGCACTGATGTACGCATGCGCAAGCAATCTCATGGAATCCCGGATGCAGTGATGACGAAATAGAATTAAATATTAGGACCTGCGCTATAAAAGGGATAGTATAGTTTCTCAAATATCTGAAACCCTTAAGAAGTCAAATTTTGGGTTAAGCGGCATAAAGAAACTCATAACCACTAAAATTAAAGATATCAGATGGTTTTATGTTGCCAACACTTCGAATTTTTCTGTATTGACCAAAAGTATTCTATAGAGAATTGTTTAAGTAACTATGAAAACACGTTTGAAAAATGATCTTTGGTTTTCAAGTTATGGGAAATAATAAATTTTGCCTTGAAACTACAATGTTTACCTTCGTTTCCGGAGTACTTGAAGCATGGTGATATGGTGATGACAATTTCCTTTTACACCTTGCCGCGTATTGAAATATAACATGTGACACATCATAAAACAAAACATAGTGTTGCCGAAGACGTGTACCATTGTCGTTGGAATTTCGGAGAGTTCGCATGTAAAGTTTTGTGGTCGAAGTTATGATATCTAAAAGCATTTGTCTTGATGCGTTGTTGGAGTTAAGATATTTGAATGTCGAGCAAACAACAAAAAAGAGCCCGCGATCCGGGAAATTGAGGGAAAAGATTTTTTTCCGGTGGCTCGAATCTTTTAGCTTCGTTGGCTGTAATAGACTTGTATGTACTCGTCTCCAACGCTGAACTGAAACTGCCCCCGTCGTATCTAGTAGAAGTGAATTATAACGATCATAACGAAATATAGCGATTACAGGGATAATTTAGCGATTACATTTCCTGAAAAACACCAATAACAACTCTATTCAAAATTAGACGAAAGCTTGGCGGTAACTGATATTTTTAAATCATTTTCACTCATCCGCACGTAACCGTCGCGTTAACGTGGCAACCTTTCAACACCTCAACATACTTGTTCTTCTTTCTCCTTTTTCTTTCATCTCTTTCTCGACTTGAAAGATTTTTGAGAGCTCATGGTCGAATGTGTGTTCACTCTGGCGGGGAAAACATTTCAGATAGCCTAAAATAGTTCTGGCTTTTTGCATTCGCAGTAAGTTGACAAGGTGATAAAGTAATTAGGGTTTCATGCTTCTGCCGCTCACTACCATTGGATAACTTTCTAATTGCCTTAGATATCCAATTAGTCTTGTTGCACAGACGAAGTCAAAAGCAAAATCTTTTTCTCGCTTTTTCTCGTAGTTCGAAAAATGCAAAAATGTGCTACTTTAAAAGGCGCTAAGTCAAAAAATATTTTTCGCAGCTTGCTGAAATTTTGCATAAAGATAGCCAGATACTTGGAATAAAAAACGCTATCAGCGTTTTGCGATATTTTGCCTGGATTTGAAGTAATTGGCTTTTTCCTGAACTTTTTTGTTTTAAAAAGGCGCGTAAACTTTGAACTGCGATTAAAAAATAATAAAACGTCAATCCGCAAAAGCCTGGTACCGTTTTGGCGGCCATTGGGTGCTAATTGACTCGGCTTGAAGTTGGTGTCACTGCGTTTGATATTTTTTGAGATGGAGCTCTTTGTTTGGGAATGCTTGCCTCTGAAGCACAGGCCTGTAAGACAAATCAGTTTTTGATTTACAAAGAAAGAAAAATTTTTGAATTGAGAAACTATTAAGGTTTCAGAAAATGTATACTTTCATAGGGGTAGAAAGTATGCCGCGCGCGCTGCGAAAGAAAAACTAAGAATGTACCTAAAACCATTCTGATACCTTATTTCATAATCGTTTAATTATTCCATACGGTAATGGTAAAAAGAAACGCAAGTGAAGTTCGCTTCGTTTCGTTCTTCGTTTTATAAAAAATTTTGTCAAAATGACATATTGTTTCTTTTTCGGTGAAGTTGTCACAACTCCTATTTTTGCTTATTAGAGCATAAGTTAACACGTGTTTCGTCGAAACTCCGTATTTAATGCTAGCATTTCTTTTTACCACTATAGTATATTAGTTATGTTTCGTTAAAATTTTCCTTCGTTCGAAACAGAAATCAACAAAACTTATAATTGCGAAGTAATTAGTTATTCTATTCATATGTTACATTAGACAATTTTGCACATGAACAGTCCATTTATTTAATGTCATGCCTCTCAGTCGGAGCTTTAGTGATAACTGAACATGACGAGCGCCCGCATGGCTGAGACTAGGATATGGCACGGGTCCCTATTTAATTGCATCATACACTTGAAATCCTAAAACTAGTATTACCAAACTCCATTCACGTTATCCTAAAAAATGTTGAAAACAGCTTGAAATTCACCAGGCTGATATTATGTTGTAAAAAAAAAGTTATAAACCTGATAATTTCTGAAATTTCGCTCCAAAATATTAGGGTTAAATAAAGTTTGTACCAAACTGAACCTAACGTTTTAAATAATTACATGGAAAGAAAGAGTAACTTATTTTGTTCTATTTTCGATAACCCTATAAGCCACTCGAATGAGCACAAAGTGCACCCCCCCTGTAACTTCCTCCCATTTCAACTAATGACAACGAAACTTGGCACAAATTTAGCTTGTTGCAAGACCAATCAGTTGATGTGTTTTAATTGACAATATACGTCACACAAGCGAATTTCGCCGTTTTCTTCAGCTTTGACGCATTTTAAGGATTTCAAACGATAATCGTCACACATTTAGATGCTTAAAAATGAAATAGATTGCATTTACATAATAAGTGAATATGACGTCATGATGACGTCACTGATAACAATCGAAATTGACAGAAATATCACATTAATTTTGCGAGAACAGGCACCAGGAAATAATTTTTTTATTCAGAATAATAATAATTATCTTGAATTGTTTAGAATATAAGTAACGGTAACTTCTACTGTTATTCCCGAGCCTGAAATTTAGATAGAATCATACTCAGGTGCTCTTTTCAAAGTTTTTCGTGTCCAATATGACGTCAGTACCTGTGACGTCATAAACTAATTAATGCATGAAATAACGTTTTGTGTCTCTAAAACTAAAAATATTATACATGTACACCAGAAAAACCGACACCAGCATAAAAGATATATAAAAAGGAAGAAATTAATAAAAAGTAGCTTAAACAAATCTGTTACCATGGCAACAGTGGGCAAGCTAATCACTTAAATTTGTTATGAGCATGAAGTCCAATAAATTTTAGGGAAAGTAAACGATTTTGGTGGCTATTGCTATAATATTACTAAAGTTACCATCAGTTGATATCGGCGGGGGGACCTTGTGCCCCCATCACCACCACTACCACCCACCCGTGCAAGATAGGGTTCAGGCCACAAAGTCCAGAGTCAACTTGCCGTAGGAGACTAACTGTTGGTGTTGAATCGTTCGATGAGGCTCAAAATGACGTCGTCCAATCGGATGGTGAGGTTCAAGATGACGTCGTCCAATTGGATAATGAGGCTTGAAATGAAGGGCTCAAATCGGATGATGAGGCTCAAGATGAGGCAGATGAAGCTATTAAGTAGAAGTTATGGTTCACAATCTAGAATTCACCGGTCATAAGTTCAAAGATGAGTCTTAGCTTTAAGAGTAAGCACATTATAAAAAGGAAAATGTAACGCAACGCAAGTTGAAATGTGTACGTTCGCCAGTATGAAAGACCTCCGTTTTTTTAAGTAAACTTTTGTTTAATAGAACAAACTGAGACTGCAAACGCTATCTATCATCTCGAGCTTCCATTAGAATGGGAGTGCAGTTATTTTGTTTACCCTTTCAAACTGGCATTATCCAAACAGATTTGAATGCCCCCCTTCCTAAACATTCCAAATGTTTCAGTGATCCTCCCCTTCAGGGCTCTCAGTTATGACTGATCCCCCCTTCTGTTCTCCTAAAAATCAAGTAATTCTTCCCCCCCCCCCCCAAATCCACCCCCAAAACTTTGCTTAGGCAAAGTGTAGTAAAAAGTAGTTTTTCTTAATAGGCGACGATATATAGAGAATATTACATGGCCGCGCGGAAATACGATTTTTATCTTCGAGTGTTGAAAAAATATTTCATGAGTGAGCGCAGATATTTTCAGCTCGAGAAGATAAAATTCGTATCTCCGAGCCGCCATGTAATTTTCTTTTTATCACATACTTAGTGAGATTCTTAGTGAAATTCTCAATCATCAACGAAGTAGATTGACAAGTTGTTTCAACGATGGGAAAAGTTTCATATCAATCACACGTTATGATATGGAAACCGTGCGTTCTGATTGGCTGTTTTTTATATATATGGTTTTTTATTTTTTATATAACCACGTGTGATTGATACCAATAATAATGATAAAATGATACTAATAATAATAATAATAATATAACAATAAAAATAACATTAATAACAATAATAATAATAATTAATGATAATTTGACGTTGCACATGCCCCATTGACAAATACGCGCGATGGCCCGAAGCACTACTAGCATTATTTAATTTAAGTTTAGTGTTGAGAGACAATGACACCTAAAATGCTATTGAAAACAAAATATGACAAACACATACAACAGATAAGGAACTGCTTCTAAACAAAAACTGGAAGTCTATCTCTTGGTTTACTTTACTTAACCCAAGTCGTTTAAAAGTGTTTGTGGGGCCTTATCTCTGTTACAAATGCAGCTATAGATCTGAGATTTGTCGCAAATTTTTGTCACAATGAGCACTTCATTTTCTCCAAATCATTAAGAACTATAGTGTTAGATTTTTTTGCTGACCAAAAAAATTAAAAATTTTAAATTTGTGCAAATAGAACTCCCCCTCTCTGCTCAAATTTATTCTTATTCAAATATTTTTTTCAACTTCCTCACTATCCAACAAAAGTTTAGGTTAAGTCCCGCCTTAATGGTTACTAGTGAGTCTGTCCTCTGCATAAATACCATCAGAGTGTCATGAAATCTTGAATGACTGTAAAATATGAACCCAAACTTTACATTAGTTTCGCTAAATTAGGGGAAAGTCCTCTTATTAAGTATTTTAGAATTACGTGAAAAACGCCACAGAGAACCCACGCGCTTTATGTGAATGAAGAGAAATCAATTTTTTTATACGAGATTTGACTACTTTATCACTTGCCTGTGGGGTAGTGAGCTGAGTTGTTCTCTATCAATTCCAATATGCGAGTGAATTGAGTGAAGAATGAATGAGATACACAAACTCTCAACATGCCCAGCTAATTCTTTTTTATCGCACAATTCTCGATAAAATCTATCCATAAAAACATGCAACAGGCTCTAAATCTTTGCCTGCAACGGGCTCTAAATCTTTGCCGGCTTTAAATCTTTGCCTGCCTTTCAATTCAAACGCGACGGTTGTATCTTGTACTGCAGGTAGATCTATCTACAAACGGATCGTGTGAGATAATTAAATTACATCCGCATTCCCTCGGTTGACGTTATGTGCCTGGTACAAAATTAAACCGTTGAATTTGAATTGAAAGGCAGGCAAATATTTAAAGCTCGTAGTACAGGAAAAGATTTAGAGCCCGTTGCAGGAAAAGATTTAGAGCCCATCACAGGCCTTTATATTTAAGGATAGATTTCACTAAGGATTGCACAATATAAGTATGTTGTGTATCTCATTATCTGGGTACTCAATTCACTCGTACATCGGAATGGATAGGCAACTAGGC
>JAOBRD020905782.1:0-12591 GCA_027575215.2 Hydrozoanthus sils | reverse complement strand
GTTTAAAGAGTGCATGGAGCACATTAAGAAATATCCCAACGAGTACCCTACGGAACTGTACAAGCAGGACGAGTAGTTTCACATTGTGAATAGGGGTTTGAGTTTCATAACTGATGAATTCCTTCAAAGAATTAGGTTTGTGGCGTTTCCTCGTGCGCAGTCAAGAAAGATGGGGGTTCGGGGGCTGTATCAGGAACTGTTAAAGTCGTGTTAGTATAATTAATCGCATGGGGTCAAGTAAAATTTAGGACCAATTTTACGAGTGTTTTCATTTTTTCCCTGAAATTTGAAAAAAAAATGAAAACACAGATGAAATTAATCCTAAATTTTACAAGGAACCATGTGATTACATGTACATGACATCATGGACAAAATTCTTCAACTTTCGCGGTACAAAACGTTGCTTGATTTATTTTTTTCATATCAAGTTTTTATTCGAGTTTGAAAACCTTTGCAATCTTTGGAAACATTCGGAAATCTTCGGATACGGCTTAAAAACGTTTCTAAAACATTTTTATGATTTTTTAAAAAAATTACTGATTTAGTTCAATAGATCTTATTCCAGAAGAAGTTTATGACAAAAGAGCAATTTAATAAAAAACTAGACGCCATAAAGGCGTTGACTGGGCTACCTGTCAAGTAGCTTGTTTGTACTTCATAATGTGATCATTTACATAGTATATCACTGCTGTCTATAAAGTATCGCACTGATTCCGTCAGATATCAATCCCGAATATTGGATTCGCAAATTCCCAAAGTCCTAAGAGAGCAATTTTAATAAAATAATCATATAAATGTAGAAAATGTTTGCTCGTCAGCCACAGAAATGCCTTCTTTAATTTTATCACTTGCGAGATGTAAGTTCATGGCGATCACTTAGTTTGGGTGTGAGCGTGATTAGAAAGTAGAAAGATCGTTTTGCAACATTTTCAAAACTATTCGAATTATTGCTAGGTCTCCAACTCAAATTCTAAGTCGAAGTCAAACTCGTACTCCAACTCGAACTTGAATCGACTCTAAACTCGGTGATTTGGAATTCCCATCTAGGCAAGTTAATCTGATTGCTTTGCTAGTTTCTCATTTAGTTTCTTATTTGTTTGCTTTAGTATTTCTTTGAGTTTACGAAACGAGCCGTTCCTAAATATACGCTCATGACCATCTTTTAATGATTTGAGCGAAGGAATCTTGTTTTCCGAAATTTTAAAATTTCTTCACCTTTCCCTCACCACGAGCGAACAAGAAATAAACTTTTTGAGTCCAGAGTCCAAAACATGACTTTGTGCTTGAGCTGGCGCCGCAAGGAATAATTGTTGGATCGAAATTTTGTCTGGTCCACGACATTGACGACGACAAAACAATTGTAGACCTTAACTGGGCTTTCCACAGGTAATCCAGCAAAAACTCTGTTGAGAGATCAAGCTGTAACGTTTTTCTGTTTTTAGCAACTTAATTTCGTGGCCACTTCTTGACGGCACTCAAATAGCTTTAAAAATTTATTATGGTTTTGATTTCGTTCGTAAAGAGTTTTCGTTTTCAAATCTCACGACTTCAAAGTACTTATAAAGTAATCTATGAAATATACCTTATGGAAAAAATGTTTTCTATGGTACTTTATTCCTCTTGGGTATCTTGTTTCTATGTCTTTTAGATTTTCTGAAACGTTCACTGACCGAAAACTAGGTTAGGAACGAGTTGTTAACCGGCAAGTTGACGTTATGTGTTTGGTCAGCAATTCAAATAGTGAAACAATCTAAGTTACTGAATGCTTTGCCAAACGTGCATCTCAGAAAATGTGACTGAAATAAGGCGTTCTTCAGCTCGTTCTTAGCTAGTGAGGATACGTTATTAGGCTGGTAGAGTATACTTTTAGTTTAATTACGAAAGCGCATCCCACGACTGCTGATTCAAAAACTGATTCAATTTTAATTTAAAATGCCCGACTAAGACAACAAATAAACAATAAGGCCAGCGCACCAAGGGCAAGACATTCACCGAGGGAGACAACAAACAAAATTACGTGAGTTTTTTTAACTCTATTGTTTTTAATGCATTGCGTTTCCAATCTCTACCGTAGGATTTTTAATCTCTAAAAGTTATCACTGTATATTTTTTTGTTTTAGCACCAACGCTCAAAAAGCTTTTTGGTTTGCGTAGATGTGCGGATTGCTGACAAGGTCTCTACAGTTAACAGATAAGCACGGACATCGACACGTCGTCTGCTTAAACTGGGTTACGTAACGACGCCAAGTTTCGGAAACTCAAGGTAATAACACGTTTATTTAGACTGGCTTAGCCACGTCTTGAGGATTCTTCAAAAATTTAATTTTTTGTCGCCGGCTAGTTTATTTTTGCTTGTTTCAGTATCGAGAAATAGTGCGTGCTTTTTTGCGTTCGACGAGGAGAACGCATACTAATCTTGCCGTTGCTCGCGGGCACAGGCCAGAGTCTATTTGGGAGCAGTTTTTGGGGTACGTACGTATGTACGGAATGTACGGCGGACCGGCCGGTTAAAGCCTCGACTTCATGCGCGGCCGCGATTGTCATGGTAAAAAACGTGTACTTCGACAATGCGAGTTGAGTTGTGTACTCAGGGTTTCGTCGCCAATTTCGAAGGAAAGTGAAGCTGTATTAATTTAGTTTAAGCCCCTAAAAAGAAACACAAGCGGAGATATTTATCATAACACAACAAAAGTTGTGTTCTGATGTATTTTGCAAGAAAGAAACGTTTCATTTTGCATAGGTCATCACGTTTCGAGTTGACTTATTGTGTAGAGTTTTCTTCGCCAATTTCGAAGGAAAGTGAAGCTGTATTAATTTACTTTCAACCACTACAAAAACACACAAAGGGAGATATTTATCACGACATCAATATTGAGTTATGTCGTATTTTGCAGGAAAGAACGCTGCAGTTTTACGGTAGACTTCATCAAGTTGTTTGAAGAATGTTTTGTAAATCCCAGTTATTCGATTAGGTTTACCATGAGGCACGATTTATTGTTGTCAAAACAACACTCTAAATCCAAGTTGTTAACTATAAACTCAGCTTTTTTCAGTGCTTTAGGTTGTATATATACAAGCTATGTGTCTTTCCTAACCGATACGCAGATAACGTGTACAACTGTTTTTGATTATTCAATCACCAAATTGTACTGTTGTCAAATCAGTGCAAGGAACAGCATCAAACCTCGTTATTTTATTAAATAGTATCGTCATATATATACCTCGCTGCATTCATAAAGCGTATCATCAGATTAACATTTTTTGTACACTTATTGAGTGTTCACGTTCTAAAACAAAACATTTGAGCATTGACCGAGTTGAGTCATTGTTGGTTTAACTCGGCTTGGCTTGCATAGTTTTTAACGAATTACAACATGTGAACATAACTAAGGAAACCGGCCTCGAATAACGCTCTTAACTCTCAATAATCATGTACATATCCCATTGAAAAAGAACCATGAAAGTGCTGTAATCACAAGCCTCAATTTTCATACAAAGAATAGGACAACAATAGCGCAACCTTCAAAATCTGACCTCCCCTCTCTTTCTCCAGCACAACTCAGTTCTAACCTCCCACCCCGAACGTACTTCCCTAATTTCCAATTATTACTAGTTTACAAGTTAAGTTAGTGGTTCAAACTAATCTGAAATTGTTGAAAACAACCTAAGGCCTTTGCATGCATTCTTGTGTAAGCCGCTACGATTCCTGAATTTAAGTGGTGAAGTTATTGTTAACATTAAACTTTTATATTTACCAGCGCCGCATTCAGGACTTAGACAGGGACGCTGCGGAGAAACAAAACAGTATGTAGTCGCGGGTCATGCTAAATACATTCAAATCACCAACAGGAAATTTGATTCCATTCTCCTGGGCAAACGTGTTCATGAAACTACGTAAGGCATTTTGACTCAAGGAGTCACGGGAGAACAGACTACAGGACTCGAAGGTCCCCTTCGAGGCCTGCCACCTGGGACCTACGGTTTAACATCCTTATCCGAGTAGACGCGAAGGTGTAACCGTTTTCAGCCTTCTCCTTGGTTATTTTAAGACCCCGAGTGAAGGTCTGGCACCGGGATTCGAACCCAGGCCTCCCGCACGACAGACTGGTGCCTTACCAACTAACCAGGCGGCGGTTTCTCTTGTTGAAGTTTGTTTTTATTTTCCTTGGGCGTTTTCAGGAAGCTCCAAGATCAATTTTTCTGTACCGAATTCCCTGTTGATCATACAGTAATGACATCAATTTTTAACTTGAACTATTGCTTCTTAAAATAATTCCAGTTTTATTTTGTAGGTACTGCTGAATACGAGGACAAGAAGCAGACCAACTTCGAAAAACTAACTGCGGACGACCAAGATCGAGTGCGGCAGATGGTACATATAAAGATACGTAGATGACTACCACGAGTTGATCCAGCTTGACGGATACAGTTGTCATACTTAGTTGAGAGGTGCGTGGAGCATTATGACGGTAAAGTTGCTGCCGGTGTCTGCCGAATCCCTGCGAAGCTCCTGGATGCGAGTTGCCTCTGAAGCCTCTTTTCATCTCGGAAATCAGACGCTTTGTGAGTAATTCATATAAATTCAACATCTTTCTTTTTTTAATGTGCGCGTGCGTTTTTATTTGCCTCGCGTGCATATGCCGCTGCTTCATTGTCTATCGTCTGATTCTAAAACTTGTAAAACATGTTTTTTTTGCATTGCTTGAAACGAGTTCTTCGACCGGACAATACTAAGGTTTTATTCTGTCAATTTTGATAACTGTTCAAACAGAAAGTTGTCACTTCTGGGCAAGCAGTAAAGCCTTTGAAGGTATGTGTTTTAAAAACCATAGTCTATACTTTAATTCAGTCAAGTTACAGTATATGACTGAGTTGTCCTTTTGTAGAGAGGATTTTTTGTTTAATTTGTAATTAAAGTTTATGTTAAATATATGTTATGGTTCAATTTTTTTCCATGGTTTAAATTTTATTATTCTTTATTTCAAACCCTATGGTATTCATTATCATACATTTTCATATCCAAAAACAAAATATAAAAATATTAAAACTAAGGATAAAGTCGAAGCACAACATTTACATGTTGTGATTTGGGGGTAATAGGATTTTTGCAATCTACATGAAAAGTAATGCAACCCCACATACAAGAACCTGTTTAAATTTGCTTGACAAAACAGATTCGTATATTTTGGGTGTCAAAGTGGCAAGTTTCTACCAGCAGGTTCTTAAATCCACAGGTTTTTACACGCGGGTTTTTGCTGTAACTGTAGGCTGCAGTAGCCACAATAGAGTAATTAGTCCTACCAGAAAGTCCTACTTTTGGTTTGAAAATCACTTCTAACGTCGCTTTGTCAATGATTTCTTTGCTTGCCTTAACTTCCACGGATCCATATGCAGCCGCTATTAACTGGGTTGGTCCTAATGGTTGAGAATACAAGGAAAAAAAACATATTAACAACTTGCAAGGATGGTTTAGAGTTAATCTTCTTACTTTGTGCCCCGTGGAGCTCATGTTCACAAGCCCATTAGCCCCACAAACAGAAACTGTCAGATACAAACACAAGTCATGTTTGAAAGGATCAGATGTTGGGCTCTCCATACATTCCACACCTGTAATTTCCAGAGCTAACGGGATAATGACACGGCATCCTAATGGGACAACAGGGATCAAAAATTAATGATGAGTCACAACAATTTCTCGTCATTCTCGTAGAAGTTTTACATATTAAAAGAATTTTGAATTTAACACTGACTGCGCTTCTACGCTATGCTCGCAGCCCCCTCCTCCCCATTATCAATTTCGTTCCGACGGGTCTGTAAGACCTGTACATGAGTACGGCACCGTTCATTCAGTTGAGTTCATTGCAACTTAGTATTTCAACACAAACTATACAAGCTGGTTTAATACTATAATGGTTATAGTTTGGACATCGATCTTTATGTAAATGGCAAAAAGCTGCTCAGTGTGAATACATTACACTACAACCTATGAACTAGTTTGTGTAAAGTTGCCAAAAAACATCCTAACCGGCTCTGTACGGAACATCCGCGTACCACTACCATACTTGAACTTCTACTCAGTTATTTAAAGGTTGAAAATTCAGCCGTTATTAAAACAAAAACATTAAAATACCTTGCTGAACTATCTGCTTTGTTTACAGCGCAATTGAGCACCTTTCCGAACACAACCTCGTACCCAGGCTACCTGGGTACGAGGTTGTTACACTGTCTTTAGGTATATAGCTTTCAAAAAAACTATTGAATGCGTCGGCGAGTAATATAAAGTTGTAGTATTATGCAGAGATGCCAACCCTCGAACTTCAAAATGCGGGAGATTTTTTGGGGGGCTAGAAGTTTTATTGTGTACTGTTTACGTTGCCCGCATCATATCTCTTATATGGCCTTTTTATACACACAACTGTTTGGATCCTTCACGAATTGGAATGGACGCCTAATGCACGATAGTAAAACAGAACACTGCTCATAGTTGCATTGTCTTTTATGAGTCAGGAACAAACGAACAGCTTACTGTTGCTCTTGTATTCTTTTATTTATCTAAATTTTCTTTAAAAATGCGGGAGAGCGGGAGATCAAGCGAAAATGCGCAAGTCTCCTGCAAAATGCAGGAGAGTTGACATCTCTGATTATGTGATAAATAAATTAGTCGCGGTGAGATTCGAGTGAGATGATGGGAAAAGTACACTGTCGTGTTACACTGTCTGTCGTGTCTTGAGGGAATAAGTACTTCGTGTATGCTTTGACAATCTTTGCCTTGGGGAATACAATATTAAATATGTGGCTTTCAAATAAAATTTAGATGGTTCAGTGGCCGTTTAAAAGCGATTATTGAATTTTTTTCACACCCAAAAGCTTCATTTTCGAACCTTTCTATTTTGTCAGTTTCCAAGAATTTTTTTTTCAAGTCTTGCAAATCTTACACTACCCTCTCCCCGGTCAGTAAATTTTTTGACTGTGTAGATTTCAAGATGGCGTCCTCAGTGAGGGTCGTTCGATCTCTTGTATTCCAAACCTCTAAAAGAATCGCACCTTTAAGATGTTTACCGTGCATTCAGAGACTGCAGAAAGTAAGATCGCAAATTAACTTAGGAGCTTTAAGGTTTTTGTATTGTTTCGTTCTTGCCTCTCAATGACTGATTTTCAATCTCGCAGTTTCATGGCAGTCCTTCACGTGTGTCCTCCGCGAGTACACCAACTCAACACCAATTTATAGATACTCCAAGATTTCCTGGAGCGCCCAACTGTCGGTTCACAGAAAATTTTGAGTTCGCTGATCCAAATACAGTTGAACCAATGTCTGTTTATCGGGTTATGGATCGACAAGGCAAAGTTATTGATGAATCTCACGACCCACAGGTAATGTTTACGGTCATTATCAGTCACACTGGAATTAGTGTCCACGTGTATACACTAAATTCGCACAACGGAGTGGGGCTTAAAAAAAGATAGATATAGAAACTTCTTAAAATAGTTTTTTCGTTTTCTTAGGTTTTAAGGCCAAGAAGTCCAGAGCTTCAATTTTAATGTGAAATTAAAAATTGTCCAGGACTTCCAACAAAGTCTTTCATTCTTATCTTATCTTTCTTTCTTTTAGTCTTTCTTTCTTGTCCCTTATTCTCAGTACGGTGGAACTCCGTTAATACGACCACCAACGGGTCAAAATAAAGTGGTCGTATTAACGGGGTGGTCGTTTTACCGGGGTAGGGTTATATTTCGTAACAAACATGTTTTAACTAACGTGTATTTCAAGCATATCCGTGCTTTACATGTTTTACAACTATTCTATTATTTAAATAGCATTCAAATAATAAAATATACTTTCAATTCTGAAAGTAAAGGAGAGGTTGAAGTCACAGGAAAATCAGTTAACCGTGGTGGTGGTTATGGAATGGAAGTTCCCTGTGTTTATATATTTACGAGGCAAGCAAAGTACACAGAACTGCTTGAGAAACTGTTGAATTTTGACAATAATCTTTTAGTGAGGAAAGAAAGTGCTGGAAAGAAATGGCGATTTGAGCAAGATCAACCGGAAGCGGGAGATAAGAAGAAAAACAGATAACCGGCTTTAAATCTTTTTGTCTTTGTCCATGATGAGAAAACAATTTAATTATTTTGAATGTATGTCAACACTAGCTAATTAGTGCATGTTTAGTTAGAGAAGTTATTGTTTCAAAAGTGTCAATTTCTGTTTTGATGACTTAATGCTTTAAAAAGATAAAAACTGTCATTATTTCACAATACATTTCCTACTGCAATTTGTATGCAAGGATTAGTGGTCATATTAACAAGGTTAAAAACAAAGAAAAATGCACTTCAGGAATTAAAAAAGTTGTCATTGATCGCATAAATGGGGTGTTTTTATAAGAAAATAAATGGGTGTTTTGCCGGGCCAAAAAAAAGTGGCCGTAATAATGAGGTGGTTGTATTAACAAGGTGGTTGTAAGGCAGGGTTCCACTGTAATCTCAAAAATAGTCAATTTGTGCTAAACCACAGATTACACAGACAATGCTTATTTAATGTTACTCAGTGGTAAGTAACTTCAAAAGGTCCAAAGATCAATCGATTGGCAAACACAATATTTAAGTCATTTGTTAAAGAGCACGTGTACTGTGTATTTTAGTTATGGTATGATTGAATGATAGATAGCGCTGTATGCCTTTTCAAAGTAAATGTTGTCAAAGCTATTTCCAAAAAGAAAAGAGAGCTCAGAAAACATTAAGGTTAGGTCTCTCAAAGAATGAAGTTAGATGGGTTATTGTATTTCTTTTTCTGGCCATGAAATAATTTTAAATACTAATGTAGTGAAGCTGTTATATTATTTTTATTTAGTAGGACTTCTAATTGCTTAACTAAATTGGTCAGTGGTTTTCTTGTCCAGTGACAGTTTTGTTGGTAGTGCATGTTGCAATAATTTTTCTTCTCTGACATTGCCTGACACAAAAAAGGTTGATTTTTAAAATTCTTCCTCTTTTAGTTTCAGGTAGAAAAGTCTGTAAACACATGGAGGGGTGTTTAGATTCTCAGTTTTGCAAATTTGTCTATTTTTGATTTATGGGTTGAAAATTAACAGATTAGTAACAGTTTAGCTATAGTGTTATTCTATAAAAAAAGTGTACACGTACTAGTCATGAGTTAACATATACATTGTCAGAAAGAGTGTCACAAAGTACAGGAGAATGAGAGAAAATTAACTCAGCATTAATCAAGCTGTTAGTATAGGTCTTGTTTAGCATTTCCCTTGAAACTATCAAATTTTCACAATAATAGAGAATTTTTGTGTTATAAATTCACATAGCTTTTGAAAAATGAAAACATGAACTTTACAAGATTAATGCACCTGTCAAACTTGATTCAATGGCCTCCTGCTGGAACTTAGTTACAGTCACTATAGCACCTAGTATGTCATTTTATGTTATTAATTTTTTGTCAGTGGCATTAGTTTTAGTAAACTAAATTCCGCCAATGTCAAAACACTTGTGACTCAAAGTTAGGAAAACCACCCTTGCAATATCCTCAAAGGAATCTTCCACTGTGTAACATTATTGGTCTCAAATAAAAATTTTATTAAGTCTGTGTCCATATCAGCAGCACAAATTTGAAAATCCTGTACATAAATTTGAGCTGCTGATAATTATGGACACAGACTTGACAAAAGTTTTATTTGAGACTAGCTATACAGCAAAGAATTCCTTTAAGCCGTGTTACTTTGTCTCCAGCTGGGTGAAGAAACTATTGTCAAGATGTACAAGCAGATGACTCTTCTCAACACAATGGACCTCATTTTGTATGAGTCACAAAGACAGGTTTGTTATTTCTTATGGTTTCATTGTATTAACTTTTATGGAGTGTTGATAATGTAACAAAATAATGATTTTTTTTTGTTTTTGTAATATCCACAATTTATCTGATTGCAAAAGAAGCCTAGAAAAAATTCAGAATATATGCTTCTCTTAGGCTTCTCTTTGGTGGTTGCTTTAGCTGTGAATATAGATTTTTGTTATTGCAAAGATAAATATTGTTTATAACTATGGAACTTATTAACATGTACATGTAACCATGGTACACTCACTTCATTATGAACTATTTAATATTAATAAACAAGTAAATGACTCTATTTTAGTGATAATAAACTCTTTTAGCTTCAAAGTAGTTATTATCAGTTAAGGATTTGAATCAGGGATGACCTGTTTCAACTCCAGGAAATGGTAAGAATGCATAAAAAAACCTTGGCAGTTGTAGTGATTTCATTGCTACAGTAGCACCCTGACCAGTTAGCTATGCTGCTTTAGTATGTAAACATGTACAACTGTAGCAGGGTTCACACGATTATGAAAATTAAATTTGAAAAAACACATTTTTCTGGAATTTTTGGAAAGTGGACCACTCGAATCACTCAGCATTGCTCTTGATGGTTGCCTGTGTAGAAGTCTTCATATAGATGCCTGCCTTCAATTTTGAAAAGCATCTGCAAATAAGATTATTTTCAGCCTCAAGTTAATAAGTACTTTTCAGCCCAGTTTCACTGAATCTTCAAATGGTGTTTTTCTAACTGCCCAAATAATTTTTTCTTTGAGCTATTGTTTTCAGTAAGAAAGCCATAATAATATTTTAATATTGTAAATGTGCTGAAGAAAATGCTGGTATCACAAGCAAGTTGCACATTTAAAGTTGAATTAAAGTGAAAGTAGCCTGCTTTGTTAGAGTCGATTAATTCATTTCTCAATGTTACGTTTCTGGCTTATGGAAAATGACATTTGGCAATAGAAAAGTCATGATGGTATCTCATTCTACATTCTCAGCATGAACCCTGTGTAAGGTGCAGAATCTTGTTAATAGCCCTTTGCGAGCTGTCTTTCTGCACTTTAAGAGTTAAACTATTTTTGTGAATTTCTTCCTTTTAAAACTGTGGAAATTAACAAACTGTCTAACCATTGCCCAGTTAGTCTAGTTGGTAGGGTGCCAGTCTTTCGTGTGGGAGGCCCAGGTTCGATTCCTGGTACCGGACCATCACTCAGGGTCTTAAAATAATTGAGGAGAAGGTGCTGCCTTTGCCCTAACATTTGCAAATGGTTAGACCTTCGGGTCTTCTCTGATAAGATCGTTAAACTGTAGGCCCAGTCTCTTGATCCCCTATCGGGGGACTTAAAAGAACCCACAACACTTGTTGACAAAGAAAAGGGTGATCCCGATGTCTGTCTCTTCTACAAAGTGAGGGCAACTCTTATGATTCATACAGTTGTGAGCCGTGTAAAACGGACTATCTAAGACCCTTAATACCAGAGTCAACTGTAAATCATTGTTAAGCGCCTTTAAGCATCTAGCTATGGAGAAGGTACTATATAAATGCTTAACATTATTATTGTTATTATTGATTCAAAACAGGGTAGAATATCATTTTACATGACAGCATATGGAGAGGAAGCAACACATTTCGGGAGTGCA
Organism: Hydrozoanthus sils; assembly: GCA_027575215.2. Lineage (NCBI taxonomy): Eukaryota > Metazoa > Cnidaria > Anthozoa > Zoantharia > Hydrozoanthidae > Hydrozoanthus > Hydrozoanthus sils. The sequence goes on along the minus strand of JAOBRD020905782.1, from coordinate 1,133 downwards.
GCAGGAATACAGCCAGAAGACTGGGTGATGGGGCAATACAGGGAGGCAGGTGTGCTCATGTGGAGAGGTTACACACTGGATCAGTTTATGAATCAGTGCTATGCTAACCATCAGGATGCAGGGAAAGGTCGACAAATGCCAGTTCACTATGGGTCTAAAGATCTTAACTTTGTGACAATTTCTTCCACCCTTGCAACTCAGATGCCTCAAGGTAAAATCACTTATTCAAAGTATTTTTACCTGTACAGTCCAAAAAAAAGGCAAAAGTCGTTTTGGTAAACTCTCTCAATTAGGATCCATACTGTGTTCTTCATCTTCAGTATTTTGCTGTGCTTAATCAAATATTATCTAATTCTGTATTGGTTATAAAAGGAGAAGGAAGGTGTTGATGAACTAATGGGGCTTAAATAGTTAAAGTGTATATATCTTCTTTCAAGAAACTTTGTCTTAGAATTTGGGGCTTTCTCAGCAGTTTCCAAAAAAGTTTTGAAAATTGACTTAATTTTTGTCCAGTTATTTAGCTGCATAGTTGTTGAAAAAGCCACACCCTTTGACAATGCTAATGATATGGTGACAGCCAGTGAAATGGCACTAAGGCCTCATGGGTCAGAAGGAACTTAAGCCTATACTGAACCCTAAAAATAGTTTGAGCCTGAGTGTTAGCTGTCTTGGCAGCTGTTTTGGCCATGTTGGCAGCGTGGGGTAGCAAACAAACAGACTTGAATTCTCACAGAAAGATGTAAACAAAATTTTACAAGTGTATAGAACTTGTGGGATCTGGTGCAGGTGGTGAAAAATCAGCAGTGTTGTACAAACATGCTAATGCTATACAGTAGAGACAGCCAATAAAATGGCACTAAGGCATCATGTGCCAGAAGGAACTAAGCCTGTACTGAACCCTAAAAAAATAGTTTGAGCCTGAGTGTTAGAAGCCATGGACAGCTGTTTCAGCCATGTTTGATTATGTTCATACAAAAACTTAATTTTACCTCATTTGGATGGCTTGGATTTCATCATGTTGAACATGCTGTAAGATTATCTGTTTATGTTTTAGCGTCTGGAGCAGCCTATGCATTGAAAAGAGCTGGGACTGGCAACTGTGTGATATGCTACTTTGGAGAAGGTGCGGCCAG
>JAOBRD020905564.1:2460-12592 GCA_027575215.2 Hydrozoanthus sils | reverse complement strand
GGGGGGGGAAGGGGGAAGGATGCGGCCGGTGGAATCAAAACTGCATATTTAATGGTAAATAAAGCATTCTTTTAGTATTAGGGGTGCACCATCAGATCTCCGGGGAGGGGGGTGAGTAGATATTTTGTGCAAGATTTTTTTTAGTAGCATGGGACTTCAAGATTTTTTCTGAGCCAATGCTGGGCTTGCACGAATTTTTTTATTCCCCCTTTCTTAATTTTACACCAAATATATAAAATTATTGGGAACGCACCAATATATTATGAAAAGAGTTAAAATTTTTAGGAATTTATTTCCCAATTTTATTTTCGTGCATTGCATACTACGTAGTATACTTGTATTGTTCGTGTTCAATTATTGCAACTAAAGAAAGTTTAAAATAAAACATTGATTTACCATTTACTCTCTCTAGCCAGGGGGTACCGGGTGTGCATGCCCCCCCTAGGACCAACAAGGTCCACCCAGGACAACGTTTTTGCCCATAAGGTCCACAACTTTTTGTACTATTTTCCACCAAATTTGCTGCAATTTGTGCTATAGACGTGCAACCCAGGAAATTAGCGTCTTCACTACCTGATCTTCAAAAACTTTTGGGGTCGCATTCCTCCCCCCAGAAAAAATCCTGGTTGCAGGCCTGCTCTCCCTGCCCCTACAAAACCAACATTACTTGAAATCAAATTTGTTAAGCCTCAATGGTTAATAGTAATGGGCCTTAAATTAACAGCTGTAGAAAATTTGGTAAACATTGTACACCAAAGATTGCATTTTCTGCATTTTGGAGAAGTATTTTATTCAAAATTTTGACATGCAAGGCGAGTAGAAAAAAATGTAAATGACCCCAATTCGGGTTGCACGATTTTTTTACGTGGTCGCAGTTTTGCATGATTTTTTTTTACCATTTTGCCTTGCAGGATTTTTTTTGGTAACTGCCCACCCCCCTCCCCGGAGATCTGATGGTGCGTCTCATTAGTTTAACTTGCGATTGAAACTGGCGGATCATGTTGTGCAGTTGGCACGATGCCTGATGTTACACCGCCGGCCCACCCGCTTTAAGCGCCAAATAAGTTGGCTAGTTAACTCCGCTTCAAACTATATATAAAACCTTCGTTGCTTCTTGAAACAATGAAAGGCTTCATCTTTGCTTGGTCAAACTCAGCCGTATCTTGTTTGTAAACACAGCTTAAATTGCGGATCTCAAGAACTGGATGTTGTCCATAAGAAACAAATTGGTATACAACTGATAGAAACTAAATTCATTTTAAATGTGTTTATAGTAATGAAGAGACATATAATGAATGACGACTACTTTATCCAAACTAATTTTTAGCCTGTGGCAACAAAGCAGTCGGCATTTCAACCGTTTTGGTCCCGGATTGGAGGATGAGCGCCTCATCAACTGCTAGTTATCTCACCCCAGCAAAGAACGGCCGACTTAACTACACCGCAGGCCCTTCCTGGTGTGCTTCATCACGTGACTCCACCCCGTACTTACAGGTTGATCTGGGGTCAGTTTATATTATCTGTGCAGTCGCTACTCAGGGGAACTCACAGGCGGACCAGTGGGTCAAGACTTACCAAGTACAATTTTCTATCGATAGCTCAAGTTGGTTGAGTTACAGAGAAAGAAATCATACACGGGTAAGTAACAAAAAGTTGGATAAACAAGTTTAGTGTTTGATCAATGGCACGAAATCGCTTCATTTAAGAAAGACAGTTTTCATCTTTTCTATACTGTAGATGTTAAATATATACTGTAGATGTTAAATATAAAAAAACTTCATAACAGTACTGAGGAAAAGATAATTTGGTTTCAGCCAGAATGTAGTGTTGTTGTGTTGTAATGATAAATAATTTCTCTGTACTTCTTCAACAACTATGAATACTTATAATCGTTTGCAAAGCGACAAGGGACCCATTGGACCTGCCCCCCTCCATCCCACAAAATTTAGTATGAATTTGTTTTTCTCGTAGCTCTCCTTCTTTTCTCCGCCGAGGTTGCACGAAAATATTTTTGCTGAAGATCTACCTTAAATATTTTGCTAAGGAATGAAGAACAATATGCTCTACTTTGTCAGCGTTATTCGGGGGGAGGGATGGGGGTGGAGCGGGGTGGTTAGGACGCTAAAGCCTGCTCGTCTCAAAGGACTCTATGTTTCCGAGGTCTCATAATACCTCAGATGCTAGGGAATAAAAAAGAAGAATTAACTCTACTTTATCGATCAGATTGTTTTACTCCTTGACAGCTTTTCAATGCAAACTTCGATCGTTCGAGTGTGATCAAGAACATCTTTTTTGAAGGAGTTGTTGTGGCTCAATACATTCGAGTTCGCGCAATGTCTTTCTATCAAGCCGCCTGTCTGAGGGTTGAAGTGTTTGGAACAAAGCGAAATACGGGTAAGGACTTGCTACCGGTTAGAGAGAGTTTACATTCGTTTTTACGCGAATTCTCGTTTAAACGCTGGTGTTATTAAACCGATTGTCTCCACAATTTTATATAGAGTCCACACAATAAGAACCAGGCAAGAAATGAACTCTGAAAGTAAATTCAAAATACACGTGGACCAACACAACATAAGTAGGGTCGTAGAATATACAGTGTAGAATAAAGTCTGTCGAATATTTCCTGTTAGCAGTTGAAAAGATCACAAATAGTTCAAACATAGCTTATCGTGGAATAATCTCTTGGCAGAGTGCAATAAACGGGCTTTGTGGATTGAAGACCGAACAAAGTTTCCTGACGAGAGATTCACAGCTTCAAGCTCTTATAATTCGTATTACCAACCCTATCGCGCGAGACTACACTTGAGCAAAGGTTGGGGTTGGGCCCCACGCTACGCGATAAAGAGAGATTACCTGCAGATTGACCTTGGAAGCACGTACTTCATATGTAGTGTGGCAACAAAAGGTTCGAGGAAAGGACGAAGCGAATGGGTCACAGGATATAACTTCCTCGTGTCTGAAGACAACACTTTGGGTTCGTGGCAGAGCGCAGCATATGCGACCGGATCACAGGTGTGAATAAATTATTTGAGATGATCATCTTTCACTGGTTACGGTAAATGTTGAACAACAGAGATGGTAATAACATAAAAATCGGTAACAAAGAAAGTTAGTTTAGTAGTTACAATATATATAAAGATACTAATAGAAAACTGATATTAATAAAAAATTGCTATTTTTCTTTTTTAATGTTTAACCGTATATATTCCAAGAAAGGCCAACCTTTTAAGCGCCCATCTCGAATAAGCACCAGTACTAAAGACAGTAAAAGTTGATAATTACCCAAACTTGAATAGGCGCCCATTAGTAAACCATTTTATAGGAGATGACTAAACGCAGGTACAGTGGCCTTCAGATTCCAAGGACAGCAATTTCGTACAAAGCGCGTGTTATTCACGCGTAAAAAATGCCTAACGGCACATGTCTCCATCTTCTGTTGGTCGTCTGTGAAGTGGCAGAACCATCGAACCGAAGAAAGACCCGGTGGACAGACTTATCGATAAACTTGGTCGCCTGCATCTTAGAAACAAGACGATAGCTTAACAGATTTTCCTACAGTGTTGTTATTGCTATGGATGAAGAAGCTCTCTCGCGAGAACACTACAGTTCGTAACGTTGAAAATTTTAAGAAAAAATCTTGTTGTTTCCGTACATTTTTGCCAGCAAAAGCAGACGGAAAAAAAATGTAAGCTGGTTGTTGTCTTTGTCGGGATCCAAGAGGGAAGCAAAGCAACTTAATGAGAAAGATAGAAGAAGTGTTTTGTAGCCATTCCTCTGTGAACGGATGGATGAATGAAGATCTGACCCGTGACCGGGTGCAAGGGAAGTTGGCAGGTTCTCTTTTACTCGGCGGATATTGACGAGATTTTAAATATTCAGCTTCTAAATTTCTAATTTTTAAATGGATTTTTTATGTATTTTGCTTTTTCAAGGTATTTCCTGGAAATAAGGATGCAGACAGTTTGAAGAAAAATTTGTTACTTTATCCTACCACTGGAAAGTTTGTCCGGTTCCTTGTGACAAACTTCTATAGCCATGCAGTTTTAAGAGTGGAAGTCTACGGAGTCATTCGAGGTAAGAAGGCTGTTCTCCTTATCTGCCTTAAACTTACAAAATATCCAGAACTTACAACATGAACTCTGACAGCTAGCATTCTAATCTTAGTCTTTGAGAAGGCAGATGAAAACATTTTCAATTAATTTCATCGTTTTATTTTTAAAATGACCTCATATTGAGCCGTTCGAAGAATCAGATCTTTGCGAGTTTTCCTCCACTGAGACCAATAAAAATCCATTAAAGCTGTATCTTTCTTTTTCTATTGTTATTTTATCTCTTTAACTTGCCTACTATCAATTATTATTTAATATATATAGTTTATTTGTTTTTTCTTTCTCTGAAACAAAAACGGCTTTGCACCCTACCTTAGCAAGCTGAGTTTAGGTTTACAGATTCGAGCTAGGAGGATGTTGAGGAAGAGTGGTTAGTTGAGAATTAACCGTTTCCTACGACTTTCATGTGTTCAAAGCCATGTGGATCTGACAGTTTTAAATACATCATTTTAACAACTAACCTGAGAAAAGAAAACATCGTTCAGTAAATCCAAGCTTTGGACCAAGAAACGAGTGTTGAAATTATACAAGAGTATTTCGACTTTATTTCAAGTCATAATCATGTTGAAAATTATTTACAAGCGCAGTCAGAATTTATATTTGCGTCTTAGAATAGCTCTAGGTCTCTAGAGGCTTTTAGGCCTGCGTTTATTGTTGGTTTTGAATTATTTTTGTAGTAAGGTCTTAGATAAACTTAATTCTAGATCTTTTCATAAGAATTTCCGCTTTACCGTTGATAGTTTCCCCGATAACAAAGTATACATTTTCTGGACTTATCCATATATAGGAACATCACAAATCTTTACTACAAGGAAACCCATACGGGACAGTACATTCCTTTCGACAGTTTTGCCCCACCATTTGGCTTAAATTACCTTATGCAGGTAAAATGGGTAAAAATCTAGCCCATAAACTAATTAAAAAGTTAAATAGGTGTTTTACAACCAAGGTCAAGTTTGTAGTCAGATACGAGGTTAACAAATTATCACAATACTGTTCCAACAAGGATCACATTCCTACACTCCAAAAATCTATGGTGATCTTTAAATTTATTTGTCCTGGGTGTGCCCAGTCTTATATTGGGAAAACGGATAGCTGTTTATCGTCTAGACTAAAAGAACATGCTAGGAGAGAAGATCAACCCTTGTTCAGGCATCTAACTAACTGTGCACAGTTTCTTGATGTAACGGTGAGCCTCAACCAACTGCCAGAAATCTTTGGGCATCGATCAAGGTCAACTTGAAAGAACATATTTTCAAAACCGTTCACGGGAATGTGGAAGTCATTTATTCGAGTGACAACTGGTCGAGGTTGCAATTCCTCGAGGCTTAATACATAAATAATTCAAAACCAACAATAAACGAAGGCCTAAAAGCCTCTAGAGACCTAGAGCTATTTTAAGACGCAAATACAAATTCTGACTGCGTTTGAAAAAAAATTTTCAACATGACAATGACTTGAAACAGAGTTGAAATATTGTTGTATAAGTTCAACACTCTTTTGTTGGTCCAAAACTTGGATATACTGAACGATGTTTTTCTTTTCTCGGGTGTTCATAACAATGATATAACGATGTTCATGTGTTAAAAACAGAAAGACTCTCGTCTTTTATGTTCTAGTCTTTTTCGAGAAAAGGATAGAACTGAAGAAATATAACCTGCTGTTTGATTTTGTTGTGCATCGAAGAAGAAAGGAATATGGGTGGTAGGATTTTAAACAGCAGGAAGCTTTTTCTCGTAATTTCCCTTCAGAAACTTTTTTTTTTAACAAAATAATTTCTTTTTGGTTTAGGCTGTAGAGAATCTTTAGGTCTAGAATGCAGGGCTTTGCAAGGAGGGTTGAAAATCACTGCCTCTTCTGGTCACAACATAGTAGACCGCGCGCGTTTGTACAACTACGGGGCCTGGTGTGCAGATAAAAAGTCTAGATCAGAGTACATTCAGGTTGATTTGGGTAAGTTCAGGACAATCACTGGCCTTGCCACTCAAGGAAACTCTAAGCCGAACGTAGCGCAATGGGTCACCTCCTACTTGGTTAAACACTCCCTTGATTGCATCAACTGGACTGAATACAAGGAAGGCCAGGCTACCAAGGTACGATAGCTGTGGTACCGAAACTGTTTGGGTGCGATATGTTTATAGCCCGTTTAAATCAACAAAGTTGTTGTTAGTTTAAGCTATTGGGATTACAATAAAATATTTTGTGCGTTATTTAAACTAAAAGGCAATAAAAAGAGTTAACACCATAAAAAGGAAAAGAATATGACAGAGGTCGAGAATGGACGAATCTAAAATGGCAACTCCCCGTTTCGTCATACTGGTTAAATGTGTTGAAAAGTAACAAAAATAGTGCACGGCAATACGGTTTGAGTAAGATAGCCGTAACATGTACTGTTTCATGATAATTACTCATAAAGTAGTATACAGAGTGGTTCTGTATAATTTCAGTCTGGAACACTTAGGATCTCTTTAACTGATAATGTGAACGCTATTGAATAAAGCATTCTTTTGTTAAACGATTTCTAGATTCTGCAAGGAAACAGCGACAGAAACACCGTGCAGGCAAACTGGTTTAATAAGCCTTTCGCAGCACGTTGCAAAAACATGGAATAACGCCGTGTGCCTAAGAATGGAACTTTATGGGTGCGATGACGGTATGTGTAATATCTACAAACGCTTTTGCTAATGGGCGATTTTACTGCGGTAGTGAATATCTTTTATTTTCTTCAGATGATTTCAGTAAAGGTGGTACCTTGGCATTAAAAATTTTCAACATAAAAACTTAATTTTTTGACTAAAGCATATTTTCTTATTTTGCTTCTATTTTAACAGTGCTGTCTCCCAAAGTCCTCAGCCTGAAAAACAAGACACTTATGGCCACTTCAGGGCAGTTTGTGGATCTTGAGTGCACCGTAGGCGGGCAACCAGCGCCACAAGTAACATGGCTGTTCAACTCTTCTAGTGATGTTAACAATTGGTCACGCGTCACAGTAGATGCAAGCGGTGCGATTCGATCCAAAATAACAATACATTTTGTTAGCATAGAAGATGTTTTGTCAAGTTATTCATGTAAGAGATACAGCAACATCAGCCGTACTGTGAGATGTCAAAGCAGAAAATATCTTTGCAAAGTCGAGTACATTAATGAAACATTAGCAGTTCCTAGCTCGGAGGCATCAATTGTGACCGCTTTACTTTGTAAGTCGCATCTAAATTATTAGTTTGACTTTGTAACAACTTCTTGGTTAATTTTTAAATTTGAGCTTGTTGTACTATAGCATGGCTTACTTAACCTCCTTTTACCACCCCGAGCAGGGTTGGTCGACTATACGTTTATCTTTAACCTGGAGCGAGCTTGGTTAACCTTGTTTTTAGGTAGCATAATGCGGACCAACTTAGCATGGATCCTCGACCCTTCTTCCTCCTGCTGTTAGGGCCCCTTCCTTCCTTCCTCTCTACCACGGTCCTCGATTCTTCTTCCCTCTCCGCCTTCACAAGGAACGTCTCATTTTCCTTCCCCTCTCCTTCATTGACGCTCATCAGTCTCTTTTCCTCTCTGCATTAGCAGTGCTGGCTCACTCACAGTCTTTCCTCCAGTATAATACGGACTCCCCCGCCTAGTTGTATCACCCCTTCCCTCCCCCCTTCTCCCAATCTTAGCATGGAACTCGTTTCCAGAGCTTAGCAAAGTAAGGTAGGAAGCGGTATCCATTTGTAGTCTATGTCTTGTTAGACATCTCACTCTCATGCAACACATTTTAGTTAAGGTTTTACATAGTTGCTTTTTCAGATACCAAAGCACAAGATAATGAAATATAGATGATACGTTACGGGTGTGCGGTATTTCTTTTCTTTCATATCGCTAGATGTCCCCGTTGCACCTCATTTGATGAGAATAGACAACATTAAATCGCGTTTGATAACGTTAAGATGGAATCAGCCCGCCCTGGGTGTTGGTGAAAGCAACATACTGCACTATACTGTTGAGTATATCCATCTACCTTCCGAAGATTCTAATGAAATTGTAGTTAACACAGTCAAAAACACAAACAATCTCGAAATCGGAGGCCTAGAACCTTACAGTAACTACTCACTGCGTATTAGAGGTAACAGCGTCATTGGAATGGGACTATGGAGTGCAGCACAAGTTTTCACGACAGATTCAGAACGTAAGTACATTTTCCATACAAGGAGAATTTTTCTACCAAGAGATAGTCTTAAATCACGGTCACGTTCTCTAGACGAATTATCAAAAACAATTTGGATGTGTCTTTCGAAAACAACAAAATCTTTATAGTTTTTGCTGCAATTTAGTTTGATTTACTGCGTTGAGGAATTGGTTTACTACAAGTAAGTCTATTTTCGTCTAGCAAAGCGCCAACAAAGCAACAATGAATTTTCTGTGTCATTAAAGGTGGGATTTGAATAATAGCTTCTTGCGGTGAGGTTTCCAGCTGGCATTTACTTGTCACAATAAGAGCTTTAAAGTCAACATATCGTTATTGTTGTTGTTATTAACATACTATCATTATTATTATTATTATTATTATTATTGTTGTTACGGCAGTACAAGACTACTAGGTGTTCAAACCCTCGGTAATTTGGTAGTAAACCATGAGAAGCCTCACGGGACTGGATAAGCTTTCCATTAAGAATAAACTTCAAATAAATATCTAAAACCTTAAATTAAACAGAATCCGTTAACAATATAAGCATACGTGTATCTACTTCTGAATCTTGACATTGCGAGCGTTACATTATTGTTATTATTGTTAATTATATTCCTATTATTGTAATTATTGTTATTATCATTATCAATTCTATCATACCAGTCCCAGGAAGTTCTCCGTACTCTGTTAGAGCGTTTGCCTATGGGTCACGTGTCATCCAAGTTTCCTGGAAGGTAGGTGAACACTGTATCTACTGCAATTCCTACACACATATGCTTTCAGTTTTTGTCTGGTCTAGAGATTTGAATTCAAGAAGAGAAAGATTAAGGCAGAAATATGACTCTATACTGCATTTTCATAGGAGCCAGGAAAGGTTTTTGGTCCCTTGCTTGGTTATATGGTTTATTACAGCAGTGTCCTGTCCGGTGCACAAGTGAAAACTGTCAACGGCACGTTAACAAACTGCAGATTGGAGTTGCTAGAGGAATGGACCCTTTATCGACTTCAAGTGAGTGTGTTCAACGACAAAGGCAACGGACCACTAAGTGTTACAGCCTCAGCACAGACATTCGAAGATGGTGGGTAAATATATTGTATATATATTTTTGTGTATGTGTTTATATTCCTTAACTGTCCAATCAACTTTCAGCCCCAAGCGAGCCACCTTCAGCTGTCGTCGTTCGAGTGCTGAACTCGACCTCGTTTTCAATCCGCCGGTCGTTACCGACCATAAGGTCACGAAATGGGTTGATACGAGGCTACAAAATCATGTACAATAGAACGGGCGATAACGTTGGGGAACTTGAGACGATACACGGGAATAACACACAGTTTTTCATCGCAACTGGGCTTAGAAAGTACACGGAGTACTCGGTTAAGATACTGGCCTTTACAATTGGAGACGGACCAGCCACGCCTCGATACTTTGTTCAGACTGAGCAAGACGGTAAGCAAGTGTTATATGAACTTCTACATTAGTGTACCACTTAGGTTATTCCAGTTTTGGTAAACATTGAACAGTGCTATGTTAGTGTACCGCTTAGGTTATTCCAGGTTGGGTAAATATTGAACAGCCTTATGTTAATGTACCGCTTAGGTTATTCCAGGCTTGGTGAACATTGAACAGTGCTATGTTAATGTACCACTTAGGTTATTCCAGGCTTGGTGAACATTGAACAGTGCTATGTTAATGTACCACTTAGGTTATTCTAGGCTTGGTAAACATTGAACAGTATCCATGTTTGTGTACCGCTTAGGTTATTCCAGGTTGGGTAAATATTGAACAGCACTTTGTTAATGTACCGCTTAGGTTATTCCAGGTTGGGTAAATATTGAACAGTACCATGTTAATGTA
>JAOBRD020905458.1:0-12593 GCA_027575215.2 Hydrozoanthus sils | reverse complement strand
TAACTCGAATAAAAAATATAAATTTTGAGCTTGCTACAATTTGTGGAACCATCGACTTCTATAAATATTATTTGAGTTCTATTACAAGATATTGTAAAGTCCAAAAACCAACTATGTATAGCGGAAGAGTTGGCGCAGTGGTAAGATCTCCTAATCTCAATCCAGAGGTCCCCGGTTCGATCCCCGGTTCGATCCCTGTCGTGGTCGAGGGCTGAAGATTTGGGCGACCTTTTTTCTCGCTAAAAGCCACTCATCTTTCCATCCTTCCGGGGTCGGTTAAATGAGTTCTAACGTACATGGACTGCTTTGAAGCGGCTGCCAACTGCGCCTTTATATGCTTCCGGTCCGCTGGGGGTAAACTGATCATTGTAAAGCGTCATGAACAAATCCATACGGAAATTGCGCAATGTAAATCACTTTACAACATAAATCACAAATAATGGATCTTTCCTACCCAAAAAAGGTAATGAAGAATTTCAGCAAATCCAAGTAAGTCTTTGGATATTGGAACGAAATCTGGAAGGAAATATGATGAGATTACCAATACTTATCAACCAATAACGAGGTCTTTACTGGGAGATCTAGGACTGATGACTTGACATACGGGCCGAGCAAAGCGGGGGTTCGTAACACCAAATTGAAAAATGAAGCGAAAACGTTTGTTTGTTTGAAGAAGATAAACTGATTGACAAGTAGAACGCTTAGAAAAAATTCCGAATCACTGACGGGAATTGAACCCGCAACTCTCAGATGAGCGGTCAGAGGCTCTACCCACCCAGCTACAGAGCGTCATATGGAGTGCCAAAGTTGTTGACAACATGTATATGGCTTTACTAATTTATTTAAAAATTAAAAAAAGAAAGAGGAATAAAGTAGAGCGATAAAAAAAAGTTTGAAATGCCGGCGATCGTAACGAGATCATTCTGTATTCTCAGCAGCAATTAAATTACAAGATTCAGTCTGGCCATAAAAATAACCAACGATGACAAAAAATATGGCGACCTGTAAATTTACCCACAATCCCTAGCGCATAAACGTCTAAAATCGCCCATAAAACGCATAGTGAGAATCTGTAAACCTTAAACCTGATATACACAGTGTTTTTAGTACAAGGAAACGTTTTACCAACTGATACCTTCCCTGAGTTTCTTTTAGCGGTGTAAGGTTCGCAGTGCATTGTGGTAATATGTACAGCCGCCATCTTTTTTGGAAAGGTCGATTGCACAAGGGAAGATTGATAGCTAACAACTTTGTTAGAAAGGTTATTAGAGAAGAGCTTCACTGGATCATCTCGTTTCTCTTGGACGTTCTCTTATAAATAAATGAAAACAAATGAAAGCACTTCAAATTAAAGAGATCCAGTTCTTATAGCCACAAGGCTCAGTGCAGGTTCCTACCGGTTCCTTGTCTAGCTTCTAAAAGAATGGAAAAGCAAGATTGTTTAGCGATAGGTACTTGCTGGCCTAAGAATCTTGCACCTTTCTCATCATCCTAACAAACACTTCGCAAAGAAACGTTTTGCTAAGTTTAGGGGCATCTGATTACTTGTTACTCTTTTACTGTATGCTAACAACCAATCAAATGCAAAACGACGATCTCTCCTAATTGATTTCACGTGACACGAAATCGTTCAACTTTTTCAGGGCTCTCTAGCGGAATTATCATAAGGGGGAGCTTTGGGTAAAGTAGGCTTTTTGGTGACTTTAGATGGTGTTTTGGACAAAATCCCCGTCCATTGTTTGGAATTTGGAAAATCCGATACAAGCATCGACTGAATTACAAGAAAGCGTGTTACGTATTTTCAGATTTTTTTGAAGAAGTTGTAAGTTTAAAGGGGAGGAGATTGGTAGTTCAATGGAGACATTGAGTTTTGGGGTTTTTGGAGAAGTTTAAAAACTAACTTTGAGGCTAATATTTGAAAGAGAATCGCCAAACCGTCCACGAGCCAAAGCTGTACGTGTACCTTCAGGAGGGACGGTTTGGTGAATTTACTCAATATTCTTCTCATTCAACAATTTATTTCAATTCCCACACTATTCACCAAAATGTTATCCATAGCTCCCCTTAACAGAGTGCATAGGATGCAGTTTATTAAACTTGATGATTTCCTACACATAAAAAGTATTTTACAGTTAAGGCTGTTCAAACAATTTCATTGGTTTATAGAAGACGCATGATTTTCCAGATACTCACTTGTATTATGTTACGTACCTTTAGAATGGCATTCTCGTCTAGGCCAAAAACATACACGTAAAACGCCTCATCCTTCCCTCCTCCGAAGTGGTAATTCTCTTGTAAAAAAGTTCGTTTATAATAGCCGATTTTCTTTTCAGCAACAAGATATGCTGATGAGAAAGAATGCGTTACAAAACAGAATATCAGATAAACCCGTGATTGTACAAAACTGTAATCGAAAGTATTAAAGGGCAGTGCCAAAGCAGTTTTATCATATTTCATCAAGTTAGTTTCTGTTGGAACCTCGCCACTTTTTTGTCCCACCGAAGTCCCCATATATTCTATTGTACGAGGTCCAAGTTAAAGCAGCTAGCTACTTTGTTAGTTCCATTAACGACCACACTGTCAAATCCAACAAAGACAATCCTTTATAATTCTACCCGGTTAGTAAGACTACGGGAACACTGATTTGAAAAGGGTTTCTATATTCATTAATGTTCCCGTTTCGTTTTCAGGAACCCGTTATCTCCCCCTTTCCATCGTTTCCAGCGAATAAAGAGATTGAAGTCTAAATTTTTACTGTACTTAAACTCCGAAAATTTTCGGACCTGTTTTAACGAGTTTCAAATGCATCTATTTTACGTTACGGGTTACCTTGGTTTACATCAAGGTTACCTTAAGATGTCCTTGGATTGTCTTAGGATTTCTTCGGGTTACCATAAGATTACCTTGGATTACATCAAGGCTACCTTGGTATTTCTTAGAATAACATAGGATTAACCTTCGTTTAGATCAAGATTACCTCAGGATTACCATAATATACCTTAGCATTTCCACGGATTATCTTAGGATTACCTTAGGTCACCTTAGGAATTCCTTATGATTTCCTTAGGAGTGCCTTTGGGTTATCTAAAGACTGCCCCGCACATTAAACTCTACAAGTTTCTAAAATTTTGGTCACATTATCCAGATTGTAACTCTAGCAAATGTTTTTCAAATTCATAAATTTCTGCCAAATTTAAACCGAAATGTTCTTGCATATATTTACCCTTACAAAAAAACTTCAAACTGGCCTGATACCCAAAGCTCTGCGAAAGATAACCAAACAAAATCAGCAACTTACATGAACCAAACGTGAGATTCATCAGGGCTACTCTACCCCTACTTATTTCAATGGTGAACAGAACATCTCGGTCATCCTGTTAATTGAGGTGAAAGTGAAATAGCAATTGTAAATTAAAAGTTTTTGATGTTAATTGTTTTACTATATCTAGCTAGCTAAATTCCCTCACTTATAGTCTGAATTGTCCAGACTAAATTGCGAAGAGCGCAGCTCAACAAGGTGCGTACGAAAACACGTAAGGGTGCACTTATTACACACGGACAAGGGAGACATACATGTACACAGTTGCTGCCGCTAAACCGCCCATGGACGACAATGGAGCACAGCTCCAGAGCCAGATAGAATTAGCTGGATGTCAATTTTGTTGAGGGAGGAAAACCGGAGCACCCGGAAAAATACGATCAAAGTCAGATTGAGATCACCAAATCTCAGCCAACGTGCGGAACCCAGGATTCAATACCGGTTCCACAGAGGTTGGAGGCACAAGCGCTGACCGCTCGGCTACCCTGACTCCCAAACAGTATAATTTACAGAGCTGCAAAAACTGGCTCATACATATTAAACACCTGGCAGAAGTGATGAAAATTAGTAGTTCGAATGTGGTAACGACATCATAAAACAGAACGAGGTGGGATGTAGGTGACTGTCAACATAGGAATCGGACAAACAGCCTGGTAGCACTCAACATATTGCCTTAGATGCTGGCAAAAGTTAAAAATAAAGAAACGTTTTTATTTAAGTAGAGTAATTAGCTGAGGGCGATCAGTATTCATAATCATATAAAAGTGTTGTGTATAATCTGATTTGTTAAAAAAGTTTTAAACTTTTTGAAAAGTTTCCCAAATTTTCGAACCCTGTACTGTGGTTCTTCTTCAGGAGAATAATTACATCTAAAAATTAATATAAATGGAATTGTATACCAAGCTGACTGCAAGAATTGTGAATTCACCATGTTGGACAAAGTAAACTTTTTTGGGCTTTGCGGCCAACGGAGCACGACCCAGTCACGCCGTGAGTTGAGAATCACTGATCCGGCAACATGCACATACAACAAATGATGACATTCATTCACGTTACGCCCGCATTCTTGAACACAATTCAAACACAGCCACCGCGATAGTCTATTCTTAGAGTCTTTGCATTCCAGCGCGGCTAAGAATAGTGAGAATGAAAGGGTTGAAATTCCACGAGTATGTGTCCAACTTTTGAAATCGCTTAGGAACTATAAACAAGCGGCTTGTACCAGCGTTTGAATTTTTAAAATTTTCTTTATTTCCCTGGAGAAGAACCAGAGTACAGGATACGAAAACTTGGGACACTTTTTAAAGTTATAAAAAACTTTTAACAGATCAGATTATACACAACATATTTTACATTGAGTAATATCACTTTACTGTGCCAAATGGAACAGAAACACTTCCAAACCTTGGTAGGCCTGTTGAAAAAGTTTATTCTACTTTTATCCGTCACGTTGAAAGTGTACTTGAAATCAATGGGTAAATGATCTGCAAACAAAGCATTCTTTGTTTAACTAAAAGGAAGGAAGTCAGGGCAATGTGGTCCCGCGTTCGTAGCACGTACAGTTATTTATTGTTCCTTACCTCAATGCTAGCAGAACTGAAATGAAACTGGGCCGGAGAAAGCATTTTTACTACCAAAAGACTTTCTAAAGCCATGTGTTTTGATGTTGTTGATGACTTTTTATTTAAACATGGAGTACTTACATAAAAAATAACCGTATTCTCCCTTAGGGCCCTAAAAGTATACTCTAAACTTTAAACTACAGTAAACACCCGCATAAAAAGACACATGTTTTGGGGGTTAAGGTTGATCTTGTTCCAATTTATTGGGTGTTTCTGTAAAGTTAGTCTAAAAGTGGTCTTTAAGTGTTCTTACAATTGCTTCTAAAAATTAAATTAAAGAAGCCAGAAGGTATATTTATTTGGTTACATACATCTTATTAGCCGAGTGCAAGGTCCGTACAGAAAGTTATGGACCCGAGTTTTTTCCTTTCTTTACTCATGGCCCGCGCGCTCAGTACAGAACGAGCAAACGAGGCTAACAGGATTTTATTATATGGCTTTCAACTGAAGACGCAGCAAAAGTCAGTTAGACAAGTTGACAGGTGCAAAGGAGTTTTAATTGGCTCGCAAACAGTACAAAAGTTACAAAGTTTTTCAATGAAGTCGAGGCGATATCTACCTGTGTCTCTGCTTTTTTTTATTGTTTGTAACTTGTATCCTTCGATGAACTGCAATAACTTGGGTAATCTGGTCTCCTTAAATATTTAGCTTTTAAGTTATTTCAGGGGATCAGCTCACTTATTCATTACTATTATAATATGTAAATATGTAACCCATATAAGGGAGAAAATAAAAATTGTTATTGTTGTTGTTGTTGTTGTTGGAACGATGCGGCGAAACGACCTTGTTCGACAAGAAAGTTTTCAAATTGTCAATGGCAATGCTTATGAAACGTTTCTACAAAAATTTGTGTAAACGTTATGGAACGAAATGTCACTGATTAATCGTTGTTTTGAAAAAGAGTTAGTTATTTATCGATTCCGCTGGCGTTTCGATGACAAGTTTAAACGAGTGGGATTCAAGCCAGATTTTACGTTTTTCACACATGCAGCAATTGTTGCTCCAGCGAAAAGTTGGATCACATTCTTATCTGCAAACAATTTCGAAAATGGACTTTTCTCAGTGTTACAAGTAACGTAAAAACTGGAAG
Organism: Hydrozoanthus sils; assembly: GCA_027575215.2. Taxonomy (NCBI): domain Eukaryota; kingdom Metazoa; phylum Cnidaria; class Anthozoa; order Zoantharia; family Hydrozoanthidae; genus Hydrozoanthus; species Hydrozoanthus sils. The sequence goes on along the minus strand of JAOBRD020905458.1, from coordinate 6,562 downwards.
TAAATCTTATTGTGATATTTTTACAGCTATCTGGTTCATTTGCTCCACACAAGGTGTCGGACAACATGTGTCATTCATGCGAAAAGCCAAAATGGCGCCGACTTATTTGCAGTTCAACTTTGGATGTTTTTATGAAGACTAAACTGACCAACAACGTTTTTGAGAACATCAGCATCTGATAATCTTTACATTGACGTTTTCCTAAAAGAGTGGGTGGCTACTCTTTGCTCTCCAACTGAAGACCAGCTCTTCGAGATGCTTTGGATATTAAACCTATCTGTTTTTCCAAGTGAGAAGACTTGTTTACTGTACCGTACTGACCTTTTCTAGATCTGCGATTATTTTTTAATACAAGGAAAACGGCGACTCAGGGGTGTTTTAACCTCGTTTACTGGGAGATGGCTCCGAAAAACTTTGTAATAAAAGACAGAGCATATATTCTTTTCAGTTGCAAAAACATTTTGGTTGAACTGTCGCCAATGGCTGCACTGCCTATCTTCGGGATTTATTTGAAAAACAACAGCAACTTACTTGTCAAGATAATGAACAGGTACTGATTTTATGTTGAAAATTTCGTTTTTCGCTGAACATTACCCCTTGAACTTTTTCCATTTCAGTTCAGTTTTTTTACAAATTGTAGTGTTAGATTTTTCATCTGCCGATAGAGTTTTTTTAATTTCTTTACTTGAGTCTTCTCGTTCCTGCTGAACAGCTTTTAAATTTAATAGTAAATATTTCTGCAAACTTTACCATGCACAAAGCACGGTAAATCAAATTCGTCACTTTCAAAAAAAGCTACCACGACGTTGAACGTTTTGTTTTAGCTTTTCAGTTGCACTTAGTTGGAACCTGGAATCGTTGTAAACAAAATTGACAAAACGGGGTCCGTACGGCAACTTACGGACCTCAAATTGACCAATCACAGTGAGAGAAATCAGTCAGCCATATAATAAATCTTTCTCCTCTAGATTTTTATGTAATTTAACTTTTCTGATTTTGTATTTAAACAATGCTAGGGATGTGGTTTCTTTTATTTCACCAGGCACAGCCTTCCAAACTTTAGGCCCAATTTAACTTGTAGAATATTTACCAAAGGGGACTGATCTAGCAGCTGATATATTTCGGAACTCAACAGGTCACTTTCCTATGCCCAACACTATGCACTTTGTCATGCAAATGACTTCAGTTTGCTGTTATAAATGTTCATTATAAGGGTACAATAATTGCATCCTTCTATTTTTTTTACTTTCCGACATTTTTTATTTCGTAAATTTAGGTTTTGTGTTTAACTTACGTTGATTTTTTTTATTTATGAGAAAACGGTAGGGACAAAAACTTGATGTCCGTTTGATAGAGGTGTCTGTCTTATTTGGGTGCCCTTCTTGAGGGGTTCGACTGTATAAAGGCCACTAGAAGCGTTTGAAAGGGATAGAGTGTTTGATGAATGAGTGCTTTTGTTTTGTAGATCCTTGTCAGTTCTGTGATCTCTTGAAGAATGACTGTGTCCTCTGGGAGATTGAGGGCTATTGCCAGTGTAAGGACAACCAAGCTGTGTGTACTGGTAAGTTCTTTATTGCAAAGAATATGCTTGAACAAACAAAACAACCTGTAGGTAAAAGTACAGGAGTACTAAAACTAGAAACGGAAAAGCCTTCAGGTCTTGGTCATGGCTCACCCTTCTTAGTTCACTAAAAGGTAATGCAATTATTCGAATGCTAAATAGTTAACAATTATCCCCTTAAGTGGAGGTGACTAGTAGTGGATACTTACCGAGATTCATCCTAGTACAAAAGAGACAGTTCATTTTCATATAGTTTAGTCAGTTTCTTTTACGAAATTGAGACAGAGTGTCAGCAAATTTAAGTGGAAAAATACCTTTCTTACCAGGGAATTGAGCTGTGTGTGGTTTGATTTTACATCTTCTAAGCACAATTTGTGCGGTAAGTGAACAGAGGGCAGTCGGTTGCAAACTTGTGCATCGAGTCCAGTTAAGAGATTGCTAACACACTCCAAGCAGATATTTTCCATTTTACGTAAGAATCGATATGAAATACGGAAAAAATCAACTTACAGATATCATACTTGTTTTTTTGTAACTGAATGATGAATGTGATGGCACCAGCTCATCGTCGTCTGTTTGCTCACACGGATGACGGGCGCAACGGTTCCTAAAGGGTCGTATACAGAGCTTGTGGTCGACAGGATTCCTCTGCGTGTGAGCAGCTTGTCTTTGAGCGCTATCCTGAAGCCTAGAGTGTCAGATTCTGTGCACCAGTAAGTTCCAAGCGATCGCTGAATTGGTAGTGTGTCGTGTCTGAGTGTCCGAACTCTTCTCTTGCTGATTCAGCTGTTCTGTGAAGGCAATAGTTGGCCACTCCTGGAGATGACATAGCTTTGAACAGGTGCACATTCATACGATACTAGACTATCGAGATCATTTCCTTCGAACCACAGGAATTGTAGAAAGTTTCTATCCTCTACGTTCATGAAGAAACTGTGGAACATCTGTTCCATGTCGCAGGTGAAGGCGATTTCCTCCTTTCAGAACCTTAAAAGTACTCCAATTAGAGCATTCACCAGGTCTGGTCCCTGGAGAAGGTGCTTATTCAGTGGCTCGTTATTGAAGACCGCACTACAGTCAAACATGACACGTACTTGATCCGGCTTCTTGGGGTGATGAACGTCGAAATGGGGTAGATACCAGACCTTTCCCGGTGGTGTAGCTAGTTGATCAACGGGGATGCGACTTGCGTGGTTTTTGTCGAGGATCTTTCCAATGAAGTCAACGTAGGCGTTTTTCAACTTCTCGTCTTTAACTAACTTCCTTTTCAGAGAGAGGAGGCATTGCTGTTTGTTATTTGGAGGATGAAATTGTCCGTCTTGAATACGAGAGGAGTTCCCAATTTCCGCCTGCATTTCCTGTGTTCGATTTGCACAGACACACATTTCCAATGACGGTTCAACCGAACTTGTACTCTTCCGCCCAAGGCTCATCTTCTTTACCATAGATGATGTTCAAAGGCTGAAAGTCGGTCGGTACATTGCGTCCAATGAGTATACCCATTTCGTCATTTGGATGGTACTGGATCTTGTCTACGATCGAGGCTAGATGATTCCATTCTTTTGCAATCATGGGCGTGGCAATATCGCGATGACTTGCTGGGATGTGTTCGGTTGTGTATGCGAAAGGAACTTTGATTGGCATGTGGTCGTGATTGACATCTTGTATCTGCAGTCCAAACAGCTGTATGTATGGTATTTGTATGGTATGGTATTTGTTCCTATTATTGTGTTAACTTGTAGGTTTACTTCTTCACCCATGCTGAGCAACGAGTTGACATCTGTTGACTGATCGTCAAGAACTGCATGTGTTTGTGTCTTTTGGCACAGAGAGGATTGGTGCGATATGTCTACGAGGACAATCCTGGCACAAGAGCAAGACTTCTGTGGTGAGCCACAGACCTTAGTGCAGGTGGTTGATGACTTACTTGGATCATCTTTGTCTTCTTCCTTGTGAAGTATAGAAAGATGTTCGCCTTGGCAGATGCTACACGCTGACGCTGGTTCTTAAAGTCTTTTGTGACATGTTTGCTTGTGTTTCTACAATTGCAGCAAAGTTGGTTCTTGAAGAGGAAATCTTTTCTTCTCTGATAGTTCAGCTCCCTGAACTTCTTACAGTCAGTCAAGGCGTGTGTCATGGATTCGTGATACTTACAGAAAGCTTCGTGTGCTTCGTTAGATTGTTGTATCTTTGTAGCTAGAGTAGTAGCGAAGTTCTTTGTTTGGTAGGTGGTACCAGGGTTGGTAAATCCGGGTGTTGTTCTTGGTGATGCAGCGGCTGCACTAGTATTGAAATTAAGCTGCGGGATGTTCATGCATTTGGCGTGGAAGGTCACCTCTGTTAGAAAGTCAGAGAAGAATAGGAACGCGTCGTAGCCTTCTGTTTGCTGTAGGGTTTGTACTCTAGATGACCGCTTGGTCTTGAACCAACTTGGAAGTTTTTCGACTAGGGTTTGTATTTTTGATGGATACTCAAAGATCTTTAAATTTGAGATGTAACGACTTGCTACCTGCACTTGATTTAGAAAGTCGCTATATTCTTGTATACCTTGTGCGTCATTGTTTCCTATCTTTGGCCAGCTGTTAAGTTTGTGTTCAAAGTCTGTGTACAGTATGGCCGAATGGCCGAATCTGTGCTTCAGCATCTTTCTTGCTTGTACGCCATTGCGGGTTGGCCGACCATGAATTGCAGTTGTTCGACAACCTTCTTAGCTCTTCCGTCTAGGTGTTGGTATGGTGTGGTGATATGGGAGCTGAGTCAACGAGAGCATTGAAGGCTGCTTCCGACAAGAAGAATCTGGTCTTGTCCTTGTCATCACCTCTGAAGGTCCTGGCTTGGCTTGAGAAAGAAGTTGCATATGCGCTGCTTGAGCTATTGAGTCAGCAATGCTCCGGTTAAGTTCAGCTTGCGGAAGGTACGATTGTGGCAGTGACCATGACTGTTCGTTGGGAATAATTCCAGGTTAAACGGCGTAGGCTGGTGTGATAGGGTGTATGTTCATAGCAGTTACATGCGGAGGTCGAGAGGATGCGAACATGGTACTTACGGTCACTGGGGCTGACAACTTTGGTTGAGCTTCAGTTCTGGCCAATGGAGTGATTTTCGGTTCCGTCACGCTGTAGTGTGAGTTGCTTGTTATGGAATGAGTGTTCAAAGGGATGGTTTGGATTGGCAGAGCTTGAGTGGATACAACGTTAACCGTGTTGGGTTGGGTTGGAGCTCCTTCAGACCAATAAGTCTGATAAGTATGCGAGACATTTTTTACTGGCACTTGAGTAGCTATGGTTTCTGTTCGAGGTACTTGAGACATTGATGTTGGCTGCATAAGGCATTTATCAAAGCTGTCTTGCCGACTTTGAATTTTGGTCTTTTCCTTCGAACTTGGTTGAAGCAGTAAGGGCATGTCCTGTCGTCTGGGATGTAGAAAATATGGATTAAACTGTGGAGGTACGAAGGACAGTGTAGAACTGGGTTGTTGAGGTGCAGATACTGGGGCATTAACTCGAGACAAATAGGCGGAGATAATCATGTTTCATTAGATGTTAGAGATATTGGGGATCCTAGTGGCTCGTTGACGTTTCTTTGGGGTCTTGGGCTTCCTTTGTCCGACGAGAAGTTCGGCTTATAACTTCCGGTAAATTGTGTGACTATATTATTGTCGCGGTTTGTGGTGTCTCTTGTGGGTGTAATATCCCATGGGTCTTGCATTTGTTGGAGGGTTTTGTTCTTGCGATAATTTTTCGATAATATCTGCACTCATTAGTTCGCTTTGGAGCTTCATTTCCTCAAACTCGTGTTCCAGTTCCCTTTTGTCGGCACTCTAAAACTTCTCTTTGCCTTTGTTGTTTCTTCAAGTCTTTTATCTTATATCTAAGCGTCGCCGAGCTCAAAGTTCCGCGGTGGATTGGTTCAACAAGACTTGGCAACCCATCGCTATGGGCGCTGCGCAAAGACGATTTTTTCGAGAGAAGCTCTATCCTTTCAACTCTAGATCTTTTAACTTAACCTTCACTTCTGCTAGGCATTCTAGCGCCGAGTCTGTAAGCGCTTTGAACTGGACTTCGTCATTCTTGCTGTCTCTGTCAAGTTTTATTGAAAGATCAATAAAGTCGTCTTGTAAAGTGTTGACACGAGCTAGGTCGAGCTCAAGTCCGTCTTGGAAAGTTTGTAGTTTTGTGATGTCTTGGGGCCATCTTAGAGCTTCGTATGTTTCTTTTATCTTCTTTTTCAAAGTGTTGGCTGCTTTGTTTCGCTTTTTGGTAGTCACGTGGAAGTCCATCTCCATTCCTTTTTCTGTTTGAGTTCTCTGTCAGCAACATTCCGATCGTGATTTCCATATTCTTGCAACATCTCCTTGTTGAGCTTCGTTCTCCGAGTCAAACATGTTTACAATAATCAAATGTAATATGCGGCATAAAAGGTATACAATATGATATTTAAAGCTCATTCATTTCTATAAACTGAACAACTGGATACTAGTGGCTCAATCACTTATCTCTCTGTTGAGTCCCTCGATGTCTGTTTTGGGTTTAGCTACTTGGCTTGAAGTGATGTAAAACATGGTGTCGACCAAGGATTGTCACTGTTTTGGCTTTGAAACCAAGATTTCGACTGTGATGGCACCAGCTCGTCGTGAGAGGGCCCAAAACTAATTTGAAAGGCTTTGATAACACACAGAGAAGCTCAGAGAAATTCTTGATGGTTTCCCGTCGAAATCTTTTAATTGATTCACACTCTGTGTTCAATTACTGAGGTACATTATCGTGATTAAATTACTTGTCTACTTAAAATATTATAATTGTTCAAATTTAACTGAGGCAAAATGGGGACGTTACAATGAAAGAACTAATTGTTGTCAAATTTTGTTGGTATTAGAACCTTACCCTAAAGTAACCGGCTTGTCGCTGGATGTGTCACTCAGTACTACTGCAAAGTGGAGGAAACGAAGGCAAATAGAATCAAATAATCTTGTCACAAATTTAACTAAGGTGGGAAGTATTG
>JAOBRD020905352.1:0-12595 GCA_027575215.2 Hydrozoanthus sils | reverse complement strand
AAGGGAGGGGGGAGGGGGGGGGGGAAGGGAGAGGCCTGATGCATTTTGATATTTGTTTGACTTTTGCTGAAACTCTAGTTGTGTAGATTACCAGACTGCTACCCCTCCCTCAATGTGGTATTATTTTGCCATGATGTTGAAGTTAAAGTTCCATCTACTCGATAACAAAAAATTTGTACCTGAGAAAATTCGCATTTTGGCGTATTTCGTCAAAACTTCGCGTATTTCGCAGTTCGCTTTTGTTTTTTATACCACTACTGTACTAGTTTCGTTGTATTTGCCTTCTTTTTAAAACAAAAATCAACAAAAATCTTTGATCCTGAAGTTACTAGTTATTCTGTTCATATGTTATATGAAACAATTTACACATGAATAGTCCACTTGTTTTGTGCCATGTCTCTTCGAAGGTTGAATGACAACTGAAGGTGACAGTTGCCTGGCACAGGTCCTTTTATAGCGCGGCTAATTTTGCAGAAAACAGGAGATAAATAAGAACAAGATCAGCCTGAACCCCCAAAACAAGACATGCGTTCTTTTATGCGGATGTTTACTGTATTCATATATATTTACCTTCCAACTAATTATAAGTTTTCCAGTACCTCCTGTTTTCCCTTCCAATCCAACGGGCTTCTTGGGAACTTGAAAAAAAAAGCAGTTTATCAGAAAAATACAAGTTTACGTAGTAAGTTGCCCCATGTTAGCGCGTCCACAGCAGTAGCCAATGCCGGATCCCTACCCTCTGGGTGCCGGATGCTTAGATCGTAGTGAATGCCGGATCCTTACCCTCTGGATGCCGGATGCTTAGATCTTAGTGGATGCCGGATCTCTACCCTCTTGATGCTGGACCCCAACTTTCTGGATGCCGAACACTTAGACCGTATTAAAATCCGGATCTCTACCCTCTGGGTGCCAGATGCTTAGATCGTAGTAGATGCCGGATCCCTAACTTCTGGATGCCGGATGCTTAGATCTTAGTGGATGCCGGACCCCTACCCTCTGGATGCTGGACGCTTAGATCGTAGATTCAGTGGATGCTGGATGCCTTGCCAGTAGATGTCAGATCCCGATCGCTCTGATGCTCTGGGTTTTGGATACCAGAGCTTAAAAAAATGTGGATGCTGGATGCTGAATGCTGGATACGCTTACACGGGGCGATAACAAGCAGTACTCAGGTGGTAATAGTAGCAATAAAAAAAAGGAAACTGGTATTGAGATTTTGCAGAGGTAGAGTGCAAGCTACCCGGAAACAGGAAAGCTAATCGAGCTAAGTAGCCAAAAGAATTCTTTGAAGTCCACTTAGAATTCGATTCGAAAAAATGTCTTGACTGAATATTATTTGTTCAAGTAAAATACTTATTGAGTTTGAGGTTAGAGAGCTACACCTATAATTTTGTATTGATTGCGAATTTAATAACCTAATATTGAACTTTATCTTTCAGTGATTACGAAGTAACAAATATAATAATTCTAAAACAATGATCACAATTATGTCAACAAAAGTATATAAAAGATAGAAGATATAGAAGAAAAAAAGAAAAAAAAAGGAACAAACAAAACCAAGTTTTTCGGTACTTTCTTGATTGGACCAAATATCTCAATAATCGTGACAATCAAAATGTTAGATAACTAAAACTAGGTTTGTTGATGTACCAAAATTGCTAGATTTTGATTCCGATCTTTATTTCATCAGTTTTAATTTTGCATTCATTTTCATTTTTGTTTTCATGATGTGTTTACGATTTTTTTCTATATGATATAGATAAGTTTACAAGGTTGAAATGGCCTGAAGTTAAAAAGCAAATTATAGCAAATTAAGCTGCAACTAACGCTTCAAAATCCAGATCATTTTTAACTTTTATACACAAGAAGTTATAAGAAAGTGCAAAATGATACAAAACAACACGATACATAAAAAAGATACATTTTTATGTTAACACGGTGTATATTTAAAGCACACGCTCTTGTTGCAAAAAGGTAACTGTTTCGACACTCAAACCAAGCGTCTCAGTCCACTGGTTTTCAAATTCCCTTATTTATTAACTCTCAACTGGTTACTCTCAACGGGTTAACTAGAAGTCTTTCTGTGGGGTACCAATGCTTTAAAGGAAACAAAAGTTACAACATGTAGATTCAAGTGAAGCCTTACCGTACCCCGTTCCAGTGGTAAGGCCTCACTTTAATCTACATGTTGTATTTACACATATGCCACTAAAGGAAAACACTCTATGGTTATTTCTAGGCTCGGGTCTAGCTGTACGGTCCTTAAGATCCCACGACCAAACTCCCAGCTGGCTCCGTAGCTCAGTTGGTTACAGCGACGTAGATCTGTTTCGTAGGTCGTGGGTTCGAATCCCATCGTCCGAGGTTAGAGATGTTTTCTCTTTCCTTTGTGTGGATCTATGGGGTTCTTTGTTAATGCTGTAGATCAGCGAAACTTGGATTATACCCCGTTTTCAGTGGTGAGGCCTCATTCGAATCTACATGTTGCATTTCACATATGCCACTAAAGGACCACACTCTAAAGAAACAAAGGTTGGCAAAATTTCTAGCTTTCCAACAACACATTAACGCAAAAACTAATTAATTAAGTTAAACCTTACTGGTACTCCGTGGTCTCTAGTACAGGTAATGGAGAACGAATCCAAGATAACGCAAACGATTTCCGACTTATACATTTACCAACAATCCCTAGAGTTTTAACGTCTAAAACTGCCCATAAAACACAAGGTGAAAATCTGTAAACCTCGAGTTTGACACACACAGTGTTGTTAGTACAAGGAAGAGTTTTACCAACAGTTACCTTCCCAGGTTTTCTTTTAGCGGTGTGAGGTTCGCAATGCATTGTGGTAAAAGGTACAACCACCATCTTTTTCGGAATGGTCACGTGCTAATATTGCGTCATCTTCACAAACATTGAATCAGCTACTTGCACTTATACCAGATATTCAATTGTTCTCCTCAATAACTCACCATCTAAAGTTTCAAAAAGCTTCTTTTCACTCTTTGGGCCTTCGCCTTTGCTGTTTTCTGCCGTCACATAAACTTCATAGCGACTCCCAGCAGTTAGTCCAGTTATGCTAGTGAAACAGCTCGTCTTGGAACAGGACTTTGCGTCCACGCGTACGCGACTACCGTTCTTCGGGTTTCCTACCATTCTGTGGTAGACCTTAAGATGCAAGGTGATAAGCACATTAGCAAATTATATTTAAGAGCAAAATAACCTGGTAGTAAGCGTGTTAACTGTATATGCAAGTGTCTCAACTATTAGGCTAAGTCAAGCCATTGCCAAAAAAGTAAGTGACCGTCGACCGAGAACATTCTCTTGTTCGAAAGAAATGGAAACCTCTTTCGCGGACATTTGAGCTAAGTTAACTTTACTGAGACTGAATTATTCGGTGTCACATGGTTTGGGTAAGCCCCGGTTCCGGGGAACAGACCAGCCACCCCGGCCCCCTTCACCTAATCTTAATGTAACCTTACCCCTCTCCCTTTAGTAACAGTTAGAGTTAAAGTTTGGGTAAGTGAATAGTCTTACATATTCTGGAGTTGATTAACCAAATAACTTTGTGGGTTTTTTTAAATTTTTTTTGAAGGGGAGGAGGCGTTTTTGAGGGGGAGGGGAGGGAGAGGAGGAGAGCGGCTGGGGCTTGATTGTGCAAAACAGCTGCTGGGGAATTGCCATTTTTAACTAATATCTGTGTCAGTTAAAATAAAACTTGGCAAAAAACACAGTTATCTTTTTTATTTTTATCGTCCATTCGCTTTCGAAACTAGTCCCAATACTAGAACACAGGCAGTGTTGTCACAGGGCCAACTTTCCTTAGATACCGGAACCTTGAGCTGAGTTGAGCTGCGACTGCGCTTAGCCGGTCAAAAGCTGATTCGATTTCTTAAGGGAAGTATGGGCAAGTGTTTGTGTTAATAAACATTGTGCTTAATTCATTCTGCTCGTTTCTTGTTCCGAAGAAAGGTGGCAACTTGGGAGTTTTGCGTTTTTCCACGAATAAACGGCACTAAACCTAGTTAATTTCATACCATTTCTAAGCGTACACTCGCGAACATATTCAAGTGAGGTCAAACTTTGACGATGGCAATCCAATTTTACTCAACACAGAGGGATATTTCTAAAGCAGAAACAACACTAGCACAAGCTGAAAACGCTCAAGTAGAGCAAAAGTGCTTACTTTATACCTTTAATATCCGTAGAGCCCTCAGCACAGATTTTTTACTTTGTATATTACTTAAATAATGTATAGATGTGGGTTTCCCTAAACTATAAATTGCCTTGAAGTGTCCTACAAGATGTATCATGCTATGCAATCTCTCGTACCAAGTAGCCATCGATGCGTCCATTAACCATTTTCCCCGCTGTCCAGGTAATGTTGGCACTTTTTCTATCAACAGACACAACTTTTAAACCTTGTACTTTAGGTGGAAAGTCTTGCTCTAAAAAAGAAAGACAAAAAATGAAGTATTAGAAAACCACAAAACGTTGTTTAAAAATGCTTTCTGGTTCAAATGTTTTGGAAGAAAGGATTTGCAATGACAGTCTTTGACAAACTTTGTGGGTATAAGTTGACAATCTCAAAAAATTTCGGAAAAGAAAAACTGAAAAGTAACCAGTTAAGATATAGAAACATCCAAAAAGCTCCCTTGATATTTCAAAATGTAAACTTATAAAATAAATAAATACCCAAAATAATAATATTAACAACTGTAAATTGGCTCCTAAATAAACACCTCTAACTGGCTCCAACAAACACCTCTAACTGGCTCCAATAAACACCTCCAACTGGCCCCAACAATCACCTCAAACTGATTCCATCAAACATCTCAAACTGGCTCCAATAAACATCTCTAACTGGTTCCGATAAACACCTCCAACTGGCTCCAATAAACACTTCCAACTGGCTCCAATAAACACTTCCATCTGGCTCCAACAAACACCACTAACTGGCTCCAATAAACACCTCTAACTGGCTCCAATAAACATCTCCAACTGGCTCCAATGAACACCTCCAACTGGCCCCAACAAACATCTCAAACTGGCTCCAATAAACACCTCTAACTGGCTCCAATAAAAACCTCCAACTGGCTCCAATAAACACCTCCAACTGGCTCCAATAAACACTTCCAACTGGCTCCAATAAACATCTCCAACTGGCTCCAATAAACACCTCTAACTGGCTCCAATAAACACCTCCAACTGGCTCCAATAAACACTTCCAACTGGCTCCAATAAACACCTCCAACTGGCTCCAATAAACACTTCCATCTGGCTCCAATAAACATCTCCAACTGGCTCCAATAAACACCTATAACTGGCTCCAATAAACATCTCCAACTTGCCCCAACAAACACCTCCAACTGGCCCCAACAAACACCTCCAACTGGCCCCAACAATCACCTCAAACTGATCCCAACAAACACCTCTAACTGGCTCCAATAAACACCTCCAACTGGCTCCAATAAACACCTCCAACTGGCTCCAATAATCACCTCTACCTGGCTCCATTAAACATCTCCAACTGGCTCCAATAAACACCTCTAACTGCTGTTTACAATAAGTACCTCCAACGGTGATGTGTGTAAATGACACAGCCATGCTAGTTTCAGTTTCAGCAACGCACTGATACACTCCAGTATCATTCATGACTACTTCTTTGATATTCAAAGTTCCCGCATGCAGGGTAATTCTCTCGCTGGAGAAAACGAACCAAAAGGATGGCTTAGTTACTAGCAGTGTTTTATAGGTTTTTACTTATTTGTAAAGTATACGTAAAATTTTACTCAATTTATTATAGATAAGTGACTTCGACGAGGAGTTTAGTATTGGAAAGACTTCCGCACTTTTAAATTTTGTTTTAGATCCATTGATGCTGCCGATTTGTTTTTTGTTGTGTGTTTTTCAGTTTGGTCCACAAAACGGCCGGACACATTGAAGACACCTTCTGAGGAATCGAATTAAGAAGCTAGATTAAGAAAATAAACTTTTCGTATATTCCTGGTTCGTTTTACCGAAGATACAAGTAGCCGAACAAACGATCCCATAAGCTAACCACAATTGAAATTTTTGTCAACGTAAAGTTTTGTTTTATCCTGGTCAAGGAGTCTACTTCGAGTATTTCTAATGCTATTTATCAACAATACAACAATATTTCAAGTTAGTATATAGAATCGATCTAGTAGTTACGTAAGGCACTCCAATCTGAAACCCTAAAGTTTCTTGAGGTTCCTCGCCACTCTACGAATACCAATCGCTGTAACTTTATTTTGAAAAGATGTGATTTGGAAAAAAAAACTTGGCCTACGCTGGCCTGTTACGCATAATTTTGAAGTTATCCATTGGAGTTTTTTGTTTCCAACTCATTTCAATTTTTTAAATTTTTTACTAACTTTTACAACTTTAAAGATACTTGCAAAGCATCACGGTAAAAACCCGACCTTTCTTCTAGGGGATTGCCATTCATCCACCAGCTAATGCGAGGCGAGGGAGCACCAGAGGCTTGGCACAACAGCATCAAATTGTGATGGTACGTAGCAGTCACATTATTTCCGGGATATGATGTAATTTTTGGAGGGACTATATACAAAAACATCAATTTTCATTATAACAAATCAAAATGAAAACTAATAGAATGAAATGTAATATCATGAGTGTTGCATATTGACCAGTGATCTATCATTATATTCTGGTCTAAAATATATTACGTTGCGATGGCATTCAGCCATAGAGTATAATACCCAATTTGCACATAACTACATCTCCGTTCGTGTATTTGCTACCCTGCACCCAGGGCCCTGTTGTTGGACGGTCGATTAGCACTATACTAACGTAACCCGGGGTTGAATTTTTTTAACCTACGTTCGTGTTTACAACTAATATAATGGTTGTTTCAACCAATAACTTTGGAAATATCCAGAAACTGTCAAACGCCAGGCTTATATCACCCTAGTAAGACCACGCCTCGAGTATTGCAGTAGCGTATAATGGGAGCCACATACTCAGAGGCACGTAAACGACATTGAAGGGATTCAACGTAGAGCTGCTAGATTAGTTAAACGTTGTTATGCTCAAGTACCAGGGACTGTGACAAATTCACTCAACGAACTTGAATGGCCATCTCTACAGCAAAGAAGACTAGCGTCGCGTTTAGCGATGATGTACAAAATTGTTAACGGCCAAAGCTGCCCAGTTTCAGTTCCAAAATGCATTAAACAAAAAACCCGTGTCACGCGCTCATTTCACCACAAACGTTTTATTAACTTAGGTAGCACAAGCAACACTTGTAAATATAGTGTTTTTTTTTAACAGAACAGTCAAAGAATGGAATGCACTGCCGACTGAGCTAATAGGCGAGTTTCAGCTGACGTCATTGTTTACATTCTGCTTCATTAGCATAAAACTTAAGTCGTAGAAAGAACAGAGACAAACAACAACTGACTTTAAAACTTGAAAACGCATATAGTTCTCAAAATTAATGAGCGACCGAAATTTTGGTTCTATAAGTTTAGTTTGAAAGAAGAAATTACCACTCAAAAAAATGTAAAACAGCTAGAGGCAAGAACGATAATGAGCCGTACATTCTCTGTAAAATTTCCAATTTTTGAAACCATATCTCGGAAAGATTACTCGGCATATCAATCTCAAATTTTCTGAGAAGGTTTGTTCTGCAGAAAAATTTCATTATTCAGAAGCTTTGTTTCTATAGTTGAATTGGAAAGAAGAGAGCGTATGTTAATGAGACAAAAAACGTAAACAAAAGCTCCCCTATTGAACAGGAGCGTATCTCAAATCAGCCCTGGCCGCCTACACTTCTACCACTGACCATTTTTGTTTCACTTTTATATTTAGTTGTTTTTGCACTCGCACTTGAACTTTCACCTTTTTAATTCGTCTATATTAATTGCTTGGCACTTGCACCAAACATATATTCGCGTAATGGGCAACCTTTACGGATTACGAAAACATGAAAATGACTGAGAAGTATTTTTTGCCTTGTAAAATCTCAAGTTTATTGTATAAGAACCATCAAGCTTTCCATGAATTAGGGAAGAAATTACTGCATGAAAAGATTTAACCCAGGGTTAAAGTTAACCATCCTTTGAACAACCCAGCCCTGGAGAATAAGGACTTTCAACGATAAGAGAGACTTCAAAGGGGACCTCAAGTCCTACTGCCTGTTCTCCGACTCCTTGAGTCGAAAAAATCAATAGCAAAATCAAATCAGGCCATACCCTCCACAAAAAGTGTCGCTGTGCTTGCGATCCCAGCAGCGGAGACAGATGAATTTGCTCGGCATTTATATTGACCCTCGTGTAGTGATTTGTTCACGTTATCAATCTTCAGTCTTCGGTTGAGTTGAATTTTGTACGAGTTTGTACCATCCACAATTGGTTTGCCGTCTTTCAGCCATGAAATTAAAGGAGTTGGTCTACAGAAAAACGGCAGTTAAATTTATGACCTATGTAATTTTTTGATCGTATTTTGAACACACATAGTTTTCTACAATGACGGTGTTCTGTAAATGCAGTTTTAGTGGTAAGAATTTCAAGTCGTATTAGAATAATCTTTTTCTTAATTTGTTCTTACTTGTGGAATCTTTTTTCTAAAAACAATTTGAAAATATTCTTATGTTCGTGAACAACGTGTAATTCTCTATTAATTATATAGATATGAGTGTTTGTTTGCGCCGAAATGAGCGGGAAAAACAAAGGAATGGCGTAAGCAATACGACTGCACTAGTGAGTACGTCACTCGTATCCCGGATGTGGTTTCGTATGAAATCTATGAGTGACGTATTTTACAGCAAAACGCTCATATAATTCTATATAATTAACATAAATATCTTATATGGGTTTTCTCACGCCGAAAAAGGTGTCTTGCGTTGATATTATAAGACTGTTATAAGTTAAAAACTGTTATTGGAAAATGAAGTTGAAAACCAAAAATCAAACTCACTTTCCTGTTGCAGCACAATACAGCACAAAAGTGCTTCCTTCAGTTGCGTTATACTGGCCAACTAGGGACTCAACGAAACTGGGGGGAGTAGTACCCTCATAGTCTGTCAAGTATTAGAAAGCACACGATTAGCATTAAAAACAATTTTAATTTGAGGCGGTTATTATGAACAATTTAGTTATACCAATGAGCTAAATAAAAGAAGTGAAAAGAAAAATTTTGGAAATCGAGATGCCGCAGATCCATACACTTGCCTATTTATTTCCTTTATGAACGCTAACTCGAGCTTTAGCTAATCCCTTACTCTAATTACTTTTCTCCTCAAAAACATTTTTCTGTCTGCGGTATTGCGTCAGTCGAACCCAATTACAGACAAAAAATCTTGCAGTCAAGTTTTAACTAAGAGAAAATGAAATTAACTAAATAGGTTTTGCAAATATGAACTTAGAGTATTTCATATTGCAACAATAATTAACAATTTAAAAACAAAAACAAAGTGATAGTTTTAGTGAAAAAAAGCAATAGTTTGGTGACGGGCTCCCTGTGTTCAATTTGGCCGAGTAGGTTTGTGTATGAGTGCACCAGGCAGTTTTGAAGTGAATTTCTGGACGGGCTTGCTAGCGGAAGAACAATGGATCTTTTTGCGAACACGGAGTACAATAGTCAGCGATAACAGTCCTATGGTCACGCGTGTAGCGCTCGCGTCCCGACAACGTGATTTTGTTGTGAAGTGTGAGGGAGAACTTCTTTTTACGAAGCGTACCGACAGCGTGGTTTGATTAGTGGTAAAATTTGAGGGGGAATTCGTGTATCGACAGCTTGTTCTTTTATCGAAGCGTGCCGACAATTTGCTTTTGACTTGCGTGCTGGAGTCGCGTACCGACAGCGTGCTTAAATTGTATTGTGGTGAAATTTGAGGGAGAGCTTATCCTTTTTTGCGAGGTAGGTTTAAACAATTTTTATCATGTCAAATGCTAAACTAAATGTTAGTGTAAGTATTCATCAAGCTGATTGTCGTTTTAGCGACGTATCTAGGGGAAGACAATGTGCTTTTATGAATCTTTCAGCTCAGTCACACTAATCATTAACAATTAATGCCCTCTCTAATGGCCAATACAAAAAACGAACATTTCCTTTTCTTTAACTTTCACGGTTTTCAAAACGTTTGTAACTGGTCGCAGCACTCTTCTTTTTAAAAAAAACTGCTATAGTAATAACGATATAATGATGATATTTGTACTGCAAAAATTTTTCTCTCCAACAGGCAAACGTTCTGTTTTTTCCAAGACGTCTCACCTGCTAAGGCTTATGAGTAAAAATGATTAATTAAGGTATTTAATTTCTACCTTTCCCAAAAGACTGCAACTGGCTATAGGTGTTATTTATTATCTTGAGAGCATTCCCAGTAGATGTGTAAACTAATTATCTTTTTTTTCCCTTCTTTTTTAAACCCGTAAAACCGTTGCAATATCATAATTGATCATATTACTGATGAAGTCTTAGCAGGCGAAACGTTTAGAATAAAACAGAAGAACGTTTGCCTGTTGAAGTGAAAAATTCTTACGCATTTTGTAATCAGGCATGACAACAATAAGAAAAATGAAAACACTAAAAAAGATAATAATAATAACAAAAATAATAACAATGATAATAATAACAATAATCATAAGAATAAAAACAATCATCATAATAAAACTAATTACGATAACAACTTTATTTTAAACAACAAGAGCAGTATTAAAAAGTTAATTAATAAAACTATAGATATTAATGCTTACAATTAGTGAAAACCCTTTGAAAATTTAGAGATTTATTTACATTGATAAAATTTACGAATACGGTAATAATGATGATAATAACACTAATAATGATAATAATAATAATAATAATAATAATAATAATAATAATAATAACAATAACACTAATTTTAATAAATAATAATAATAACGATGGTGATTTAAATAAGACAAAGACAATTAAAAAGCAGCAAGTTTGCATGTGTAAAAGCTTGGCTCAGTCGGTATAATGTCAGCTGATTGCCAAGAATGAGGCCCGGTCGATGATTTATGTTTGTTCTAGCATTGTCGCAGGGGAGCATTTATCTAATAAAAGGAGGTAAAATGTGCGGTAGCAATATAACCGTAAATGCAGAATGTCTGGCCTCTTTTCCAGGACTTCCCCTTTCGCTTCTGGATAGAGGAAGGTACTGAGAACGAGTTTGAGGATTGTTATCAGCACCTCCCCCTATCCGCAACTATGTAAATCCCTTATTGTCCAAAAAAAAATCCTCTAAAATAGGACCAAACGCAAACTAACTTGCATACCACTACTTCTATCTCACGTACCTACTCCTTTTTTGTGTAGGCTGATTTCATGGGAACGGTAAAATGTTTGTCCAGCTCCGATTCGGCATTGGAGACTGCCGCCAATGTTGTTTACTTCAGTAATATCGCCTGCTTTGACGTAACTGAAAACCAGGTCTCCTGTAGGGGTTATAAATCGACTCTCTGTACTTGCAAGAAATTTAAAGCCGTCTAATGCACTATACTTTCCCCACTGATATGACACACCGAAGCCTTTTCCTCGAGGAGGACACTTGATAATCTTACTTCGCCCCAACGTCACATCTTCTACCTTGCTAGGACTGGCTTTGAAGTCTTCCACGGCTATGCATGAAAAATTGATAATAAGGTTGTTAATGATAGTGTTCTCTTCTGCCTAGAAGATACAGTTGTACTCAGGTACACAAATTGCCGAGGAAACTTTAACACTATACCTGGAATTATCGGAGGTTTTGTGTTATAGGAGCAAAAATTACAGATATTATATACGAGGCAAATCGAAGAAAATCAGGTTTGCTTCTACAAGCTGGGATTTCCAGTTATCGAGGGTTTGATATACAGCATTGTATATTATGACTTTCTCGGGCATTGTGGCGAAACACATGGGCTAAAATGGATAATTTGGCGGGCCAAGAAATGTATTTTAGTGATTATTCACTTATTTAACATTTAAAAGTAAATTTTATCGAATGTTAAAATTTTTACTATTTTTGAAAGTTTAAATTACTAAACTATTTCAGTATTTCCAGCCTGCTTTACTTAATCCATTCTTAACTTGCAAATGCTCGCGTGATTGTTCAGACATTAAATTTGTTGTCGCACTTTTCAGCTTTTGATGTCTCGATGCATCAAAATGACAATAATAGTAACAAAGTTTATGTTCTTTGGCACAAATACGTTTTAGGCCCTTATCAGAGCTCATTTCAACCCTTGCGTACGGCTCGAGCTAAAATATAAGCCTCCGCTCGGGCACATAATATATTTATGCCTGTGAACATAATCTATATATTGTTTTAGTATTTACTGCACAAGTGAATATCCATTTTCGCGTGTTTTGATTGGTTAACTCAGATTGCTCGGAGGTAAAGTATCCTGTGCTATTTACCTCCGAGCAGCGAAAGAGACGGAAACAAAATGGCTTCCCGTTTCGTTTCGGTTACCGAAGAGGAAATAAGCTCAGTAAATGATGGTGTTATGGTGTTCTTTAAGATGATGGTGTCTCCAAAAACACAAAATTGGCAACAAAATTTGGTTTGTCAGTATTTAATGGTAAGTAAATCAACCATTCCTG
>JAOBRD020905241.1:0-29367 GCA_027575215.2 Hydrozoanthus sils | reverse complement strand
TTTCCCCCCCCCCCCCCCCCCCCCCCCCCCCTCCTCCCCGCACACACACGTACCCACCACCACCACCATCTCCTTGTTGGAGAGCGTATTGATACTTGTTTGAGTTTATTCAAGCCATTAGAGGAGGGGTTGGCGCAGTGGTAAGATCTCTGCCTTCCAATCCCGGTCCCCGTTTCGATTCCCGAAATATTTGGGCGAACTTCTTTTCCGTTGAAGGTCACTTAACTTTCCAGCCTTCCAGAGTCGGTTAAATGAGTACGAGCATACATGAACCGTTTTGAAGCGGCTGCCTGAGGCGCCTATATATGTTTCCGGTCCGCTGGGGGTAAACTGATCATTGTAAAGCGCCTTTGAGCATTCATATGGAAAGGGCACTGTATAAATGCACCTCTTTACCTTTAGTTAAGAAGTTAGGGTATGAGTAATGTATTATTGAACCGTAGAACTAAACTAAATATCCTTTCTCGAGCCAAATGGCTCATGAGGCCGGCGCTTATCTCCGGTTTCCGTGGTGCTAAGTGGATGAGAACCTTTGACTATAATTAATTCGAGCTTAGGTCGGCACAACCCTACCCTAACATTATCAGAGTACAAACCGGGCTAAGAATATTTTTTTGCCTTTTCAGAGTATTTGCTACGAATTCTTCCTGCTTACAAGATTCTCAGAATTTACAGTAGCCAGTACGAGCAAATGGAGTTCCCCATTCCCAATAAGATAAAACCTTCATGGGGGAAAAGCGAAGACAAAAGGGAAATTAGCGACGAGGTTAAGACAGTAGCGTTGCATCATGTCATTCGACGAAATTCCCCGCAGGCTCAAGAGCTGAAACAGCTTGAACAAGAGTTTGATGAAGCAGCGCGAAAAGGGGACAGAACTAGTCAACAGGACGTCAACGATTATTGCAGGGTAAGGTAAATTGTAAGAAAAGGGGACAAAACAAATCAACAAGACGTCAACGATTATTGCAGGGTAAGGTAAATTGTAAGAAAAGGGGACAAAACAAGTCAACAGGACGTCAACGATTATTGCAGGGTAAGGTAATCTGTGAGAAAAGGTGACAAAAGAAGTATTCAAGACGTCAACGATTATTGCAGGGTAAGGTAAATTGTAAGAAAAGGGGACAAAACAAATCAACAAGACGTCAACGATTATTGCAGGGTAAGGTAAATTGTAAGAAAAGGGGACAAAACAAGTCAACAGGACGTCAACGATTATTGCAGGGTAAGGTAATCTGTGAGAAAAGGTGACAAAAGAAGTATTCAAGACGTCAACGATTATTGCAGTGTAAAGTAAACTGCTAGAAGAGGGGAAAAACAAGTCAACAAGATGTCAACGATTATTGCAGAGGAAGGTAAACCGTGAATATAGTTTGAGTCAATGAAACAGAATAAAGACCCGTTTACACGAGCAATTTTTTCTTGACAAGTTTACTTGACAAGTTTTATTGCTCCGGCAAATGATCATTAAGTTTTTCTTTACCATTTTTCATTAGCAAGGCTTCCTTGTCCACATTTCTCCTATTATACCAGCAATTTTCAAGGCAAACTTGTCAAGGAAATACTGTTCGTGTAAACAGAGCTTACGAGTATACAGAGAGTGCTATTTTGGACTTCCAGCTATAAGTTGCATAACCAGCTGGTGTTAACGACATGGCAAGGTAAAGTGAACGATAAAAATGGTTTGAATCAATTGAGAAGGGTATTGTATACTGAGGAACATGGTCTATGATTGTGTAGAAACCTCAAAGTCTTGTCCGTTGTCCCTTATTCAGTCTGTATTTTCTTGTACCTTACATGACAACGAAATGCCTAAAATATTTTAGGTGGTACTTCAAGAGAGCTGTTTTAAACATGCTTCTAAGGGTTTTTTGTTGATGTTAACTTTTAGTGGCTAAGTGTTTGGATTTCAAATCACCTATATGTATTTTGTCTCAGCTGGTATCAGATGCAACGAAATGGGCGATTCAAAAATCAGGAGCAGAAATTATTTTGAGTACCTGTGTTGTTGCTGGAGGAAATCGCGTGACGTCAAATTGTGATAACATTCAGCAATGCATTGTGGATGAGAGTGGTATGAGCATGGAACCTGAGACGCTCGTGCCAATCACGTGCTCAGGTGCTCGACAGGTCGTGCTAATAGGAGATCATAAACAGTTGCAGCCTGTAATCCACGACAGTGTAGCAAAATTGCTGAACCTGGAAATATCCATGTTTGAAAGGCTTGCCGAGAGAGCTATAATGCTAGAGGTTCAGTACAGAATGGTAAGTTAACGGATTGTCCAAGTTGCTGCAAATATTGTTGCAGGTGTTAAATGAGCTAATAGCCGTCAGCAAAATCTTTCGAAACAAGAAAGCAAATACTTAAACCTTACTCCCACCCCTTATATATTTCGCGCTGCATCTTTCAAATTTATCCATTCTTCTTACAGAATTGAACTTTTTCTTAACATTGTTAAAACGAAGCTTTTAGGACTACAGCTTTGGTAAACACGTAGAAAAGACCAAAAATGCACTAACATGTGGAAACTTTCTTAACAAATTAATTCGGTCGAGTTGGTTAGAGTTGGTTGAAATAGGTGATCAACCAAACCAATCGAAAACGGTTTTTCCCAATAGAACATACAAAATCACTAACCAACTTGAAATGGTTGGTCTCTACATAGCAAAAATCCCCAAATTAGCCCTCCTCTTTCGAAAAACCGCTCCCGTTTTATCAAAAATATAAAATATGCTACCTAACCCCCCCCCCCCCTTTAGACAGTAAAGATTGAAAACTGTGTTGATATATTTAGTCACCCGCACAGCTTTTAGAACAATTATTGATATCATTCTTATGTTGTTCTTGTTATCGACATGGTGAGGACTAGGATCAGAACAAAACAAAACCTTGCACTTGCATCCGGCGAGCTAAGCTCGATACGAACGGTCTTCCTTAAGTTTGTGAGCTTCTGTGTATTTTTTAAAGTATTCACGTTCATTAGTAACTTACTTGCTAATGTTAAATCATGTAATTAAGCAAGCGCCCCACTATAGTGAAAATTGCCTATGAACAACCGCTTCTGCGTTATCCTAAACTTGAGCTTTTGGTTACTATATGATATATACATCATCGTGTGGCAGATACTTGGGTGGGTTGCGGTGCAGGGCGGTTGTCTTGTCATTCATAATTCATACCAATTTGACCAGACATTTTGTTCAAAATATCTATTGACAATGTTAAATATTGTTACAAGATAATGTTACTAAGGCATACCTACCACTGGCTAAAATGTAAGAACTTTTCTCTCGATTTCAAAAATTAGTTATGGATAGGTAAGAAAAGATTAGAAAAAAAATCTTATATATGTATCATCGTTTAATGCATTTTCACTTCACTTACTGCCTGTTTTAAATGTTAACTTGGGCGAAATGCCTGCCAATTAGAGAAATATTTTAAGTTGAAGAATATTTGTAACAGAAAAAAAAAACATTTGTTGGAATATGCGTTTTATTAGAAATCGAATTACCGTAGTTACATGCTATATGCAACTCTAAATCAACGTTGATAAAATTAAATGAACAATTTTCAGAATTCAGCGATATGCGAGTTTCCCTCGCGCCATTTCTATAAAGGACGTCTCAAGACAGCTGCGTCAGTCAACGAACGTGATTGCGGGCCTGTGAAATTTTGGCCATCGTTAACATCGAAAGGCAAATTTTTTCCTGTTGTATTCTGCCACGTGGAAGGCGAGGAGCAATCGACTGCAATCAGCTCCTCGCAAAGCAACGAAGATTCGAAGAGTAACAAGAAAGAAGTCATTAAGGCAGTAAGTGTTTGCAGCTTTTAAAATTCACAAACAACTCAAGAAAGTGCTTCTGCTTTCCACCATACTTGTCAAGATAAATTCTGGCCTTATATTGCAAAGGGCTAACGTTAATGTTTATAAAAGTTCACATTTTTGAGACCTGTGGATCAACCAAGAAGATCGTGTTAGAAAAAACGATAGTCCATGAAATATATCATCGTCTGGAACATTTAGGAGTCAGTTCAAGAGGCGCAATTCTAGTGTTAAAGTTGAGATCTTGGCTTATAAACTGTCTTTATATCTCATAAACGAAGTTTCCCCAATTAGGTATCCCCCAGTATAGAGTCTTCGTTGTTTTCCTTTGCCCCTATGGAAAATTCCCGAGTATAGAGGTTCCACTTGTTATCTTTTCCCCATTTGGGGGATCCCTCAGAATAGAATCCCCACTTATCATTTTATTCCCATTTGGGGGATCCCCGAGTAGTTATTTTATTTCCATTTGTGGGGTATGCCAGTATAGAGTCTCCAATTATTATTTTAATCCCATTTAGAGGATCCTCGAGTATAGAGGTTCCATTTGATATCTTTTGCCCATTCGGGGGATCCGCCAGTATGGAGTCTCCAATTATTATTTTAATCCCATTTAGAGGATCCTCGAGTATAGAGGTTCCATTTGTTATCTTTTGCCCATTCGGGGGATCCGCCAGTATAGAGTCTGTACTTATTATTTTATTCCCATTAGTAGGATCCCCGAGTATAGAGATTCCACTTGTTATCTTTTGCCCATATTGGGGGATCCCTTAGTATAAATGTTCCTCGTGTTGTCTTTTGCACATTTAGGGAATCCGTCAGTATAGAGGTTCCACTTTTTATCTTTTGCCCATATTGGGGGATCCCTTAGTGTAAAGGTTCCTCGTTTTGTCTTTTGCACATTTAGGGAATCCGTCAGTATAGAGGGTTCCACTTGTTATCTTTTGCCCATATTGGGGGATCCCTTAGTATAGAGGTTCCTCTTGTTATCTTTTGCCCATATTGAGGGATCCCCTAGTTTAGAGGTTCCACTCGTTATCTTTTGCCCATATTGGGGGATTTCATTTTTTCATTTTATTCATTTGCCTTTTTTTCTTTACATACGTACATGTACATGTATACCCAATGTAAATTAGTACAGGCGAGGAGTTCCCAGGAAACCAATAGGCTTTTATCGAAGGGAACTTCTCCTATATATTACGAATTATAATCTAATATCAATATATTTGTGAGCGGGTCATGCAAGTCATAGCTTTTCATTTTGTAAGCAAAAAGGATTTAAATTTTTGCGGAAGGAATATAAGTTATTTGAGGCGGGGAGAGCATTCCATTATTTAGGGCCTTGAAATAAGACTGTAAATTGTTTGATGTTTGTTCGACATTTATGAGAACGAAGATGGAAGGCAGAACTAGTATTGTATTTATGTATTTGACTACTAGTTTTAAATAGTTCCAAAAAAATGGACGGAAGTAAGCGGTTTTGAAACTGATACATAAATTTTCCGACATGAAAAGAGTTAATCTGATAAACATCTAAAACCTTAAGTCGTGAAAAAAGCGGAGCTGAATGAGCAAAATAATTCGATTTGGTTATAGCTCGTATAACTCGTTTCTGAAGAAGGTAAATACAGTTTAAGTTAGTAGGATATGTAGATGTCCATACAATGCTACAATAAGATAGATAAGGATAAAATAAAGTATGGTAGAGAGAGAGCAATATTTTTTCTGTAAGAAAGAAACGAGATCTGAAAATAATACCGGTAATCTTTGACACTTTTTTACAAATGTGATTGATATGTGTTTTCCAGTTTAGGCTGCTATCTATATAAACACCTAAAAATTTGACCGACTGTTGTTCTTTAAGGATTTGATTATTAAAAAAATTGCAGATCCGACGGAGTTTTCTTTAGTGCAGGTTTAAAGACAACGTAGCTAGTCTTCTTAATATTAACCGATAGTTTATTTGATCTCATCCAGTTGTCAATTTTGATCAATTGTTCATTTAGCACAGAAATAAGGTGGTCTAGATTATGATGTGTGAATAAAAAATGCTAGTATCGTCAGCAAAAAATAAAGTGACTCGGTCAGATTCGATGCATTTGGAAGGTCATTGATATAGAGGATAAAAAATAAAGGACCCGGAATAGATCCTTGTGGCACTCCACATTTAATTTGACACTTGGATGAGGAAGTTTGATTATATTGAACAAACTGCAAACGTTCTGAGAAATAGCTTTTTACCCATTTAAGCGCTACACCGCGAAAGCCGTAGTGTTCAAGCTTATTAAATAATATTTCGTGATTCAGTGAATCAAAAGCTTTCATGAGATCAAGAAAAACACCCACAGTAACCTTGTTACAGTCAATGGATTCAGCTATTTTGTTAATTAAATATGTTAATGCATGAAAGAGTAGTGGAGTGATTCTTTCTGAAACCAAATTGGCAGCAATACAAAATCTCCAGTCTTTCGGTGAATTCTATATATCGATTGTAGACAACTTTTCCAAAAGTTTGGAAAAATTTGATAAAAGTGATATTGGTCTATAATTTACAAAAAAATGGATGTCTTCTGATTTAAAAACAGAAAGAACTTTAGCTATTTTCAGTTTGTCTGGGAAAATTCCTTTGCTTAATGAAATACTTATAATTTCAGATAAAGGGTCCGCAATAATATTTATAGAGTCCTTAATGACGGTCATGGCTATATTATCATAGCCAGGAGCCTTGCCGGATTTAAATGAGTTACAAATGTCTCGCACCTCCTGATTGCTAGTAGGTTTTAGAATAATAGATTCGTTAATCATATTTGGTAAGAAGGACTGAAAAGAGCAATTACTTGTTGGACTTTTTTCGGCCAGACTAGGGCCAATGTTAGTAAAGTACTTACAAAACCTATTAGCAATTTCCAAAGGATCAGTCACTACTTCACCATCTGCATTGAAAAAAGAAGGCAAAGAAGGCTTTGCCTTCCTTTTATTAATTATTTCATTTATTAGATTCCATGTGTGTTTTAGATCACACTTTTGCCGTTTGGCGTTTCTTATCAAGTGGTTCAGTTTATTTCTGTAGATTTTATAATGTTGCTCACTTAACTGATTAGGTTTTGATATCCATTTTATTGTAAAGTTGATTTTTTTTTCTTATAGATCTAAGTAAACCGTTAGTTAACCATGGAGCATTAGGTCTTTTTCTCTTTAAAATCATTATTTTCAAAGGAAAACATTTGTCATAAAGCCTAGAGAATTTGTTTATAAAAGAATCGTAAGATCCTTTAGGATCATCGCTATTAAAAAGACTGGGCCAGTTAATTTTCGCGGGTAACTCTCGAAAAAAAGCTAAGGTTATCATTAATTTCACATTTAAAGATCTTAGTATTTTTGCCATTGACTTCGTATAGTTTGTATCGAAAATATAGGCAAAATTGGTAGTTGATCAGAGATATCATTAATAATGATTCCATTTAGGTATGACAGCGTTTAGCTGGTTAGTAAAAATATTATCAATCAGTGTCGCCGAATTTGCAGTTATACGTGTAGGTTTAGTGATGAATGGGGTATCCCTCAGTATAGAGGTTCCACTTGTTATCTTTTGCCCATATTGGGGGATCCCTTAGTATGGAGGTTCTTCTTGTTATCTTTTGCCCATATTGGGGGATCCCTTAGTATAGAGGTTCCACTTGTTATCTTTTGCCCATATTTGGGGATCCCTTAGTATGGAGGTTCTTCTTGTTATCTTTTGCCCATATTGGGGGATCCCTTAGTATAGAGGTTCGTCTTGTTATCTTTTGCCCAATTGGGGGATCCCTTAGTATAGAGGTTCTATTTGTTATCTGGAACATGACAATAAGATCAACATTTAACTTAGTTGTAGAAGTTTAAAAAATGTAAAAAGAAACTTGTTAAAAAGGTTCTGTCAAAAACGTTTTTCGAACGTTTAAGCTCTCTTGAAGGAGTAGAGTTAACTTATTAAAAAAACCTCACAACTTTTGTATTATTATTCATCCTGTCATACCATTTTTAAAATGTTACTTTTACAGGTGTTTTTGAAACTACTCGCCGACCTTGCCAACTGTGATTTCGTTTTGTATGTTATTGTCTTGATACGAAGTCAGTATACTGAGTCGTTTCTTAATTGCATGCAGGTTCAAGTTGCCAAGTTCCTTGTTCACAGACACAACGATCGCATCAAAATGAGTGACGTAGTAATAATTTCTCCATATCGAGAACAAAGGAGCAAGTTGAATGAACAACTAAAGGGTGCGTATGAAGGCATTGAAGTCACAACTGTTGCCAAGAGTCAAGGTGAGTGTTCACATGCTGTGTCTTATCAAAACGTCTGCCTTAAAGGAGTCCTGCACTGTAAAACTTTATTGGACTCAAATAAAACTTTTGCTAAGTCTGTGTCCATATCAGCAGCTCAAATTTGATAATCTTGTACATAAATTTAACGCCAGGCAATTTATTTTGGTCATTTCCACGGTTTGAATTTTCCGCGCGCCGCCATTTTGAAATGTGACGTGTTACGGTTGTAGAGCCAGACCCCCTCTCGATGAATACAACAGCAATGAACGAGAGGGGGTGGAGTGGTATTTGCTTATTGATGCCAGGAAGCAATCGAACCCTTTGTCTCCTCTAGATCGGGCTCACTAATTGAGAAAGTTGAGACCTTTTAAGTTTGTTTGCTTCCCTTCTATAGGTAATGAGTGGGACTACGTGATAATATCTCTGGTGCGGTCAATGCCGGAAGAAGAAATAGATCCTGAACCCCCTTTACAGTGGCTGCGGACGCACCTTGGGTTTGTTACTGACCAACATCAAATGAACGTAGCCCTTACAAGAGCGAAGAGAGGCCTCTGTATAATAGGTTTGTTATCATTTTATTCTTTACTTAGCTGCCTCCCATACTTAGGCCCAGTTTATATGATCCCTGGCTAAAGGCTTGGCCCTTCCACCCGGGACAACTTGACCTGCAGTTTATATGAAAATATGCGGCCGAGCTGAGTCGACCGTAGGAAATTATTTTGTAAATCATAAACACTATATTAAAAAGTCTCCCGGGCTCGAGTTGTTTCGGGAAGAAGGAACTAACTGTTTATATGAAGAGATGTCCCAGGTGGAAGAGACTAGCCGAGTTGTCTCTCGTATCCGACGTTTTCTAACATGTGACCCTAAACGGATCAAAAGAGAGGCAAAACCTCAGATATGTTAACGTTTATGGAACTTGCTGTTTAACGAAGAGTTAAACATGTTTGGTTTTTGTGAAAGCAAAAAACAAAAGTTAAGTCGATATTCTGGAAATTAGAAGTCAGTCTCTCTTTGTTATGAGACAAACCAGGCGTTTAATATAAAATGAGTCAAACAACATCATCTCTTTACATTGGGTTATTCAATACTTTCTAGAGGCATCGCATCAACAATTTTTTTTTCATACAAAAGAAACAAGATCTAGAACATTTTCAGGGCTCGAACTTGCCACCCATAGGTGGTCAATGCTACCAAAAAATAAACACTAGCCACTAGATTTTTACAACTTGCAGCCAGCTGGCTACTACAAGATTGTGCGGAACCTTAGCGATTCTTTAAAGTGCATATGAAGTGAAAATTTTTATTGCTTCAGTAGATAGACCTTGCCAAATGAGGAATAGCAGTGAAAAAATTTTGTCCAATCTTTTATGGTTCTTGAAATATTATCGTTTTAAGTCTTCAGCTGATGTCGTCATGAGTGGTTCCGACAAATTTGCATTTTTTTAAAATCTGCTGCCAACATATAACCTTTGGATGAATTTAAGTCAAACTTGGACTAGTATCTATCTAGCTCGAGATACATCAACAGCCCAACTTTGACTTAAACACATCCAGTGGTTATGGGTGTAAAACATTAGTTTAAAAGTCTATCCACTGAAGCAATAATTAAGCAATAAAACGCATTTTCCGTGCCGCGTAATTCTTTATTACACGATGGGGGGAGATGTTGGGAGAATTGATAAAAAACTTGAAAGTCACAAGCCGTCCGCTTAACAAATTTAAGATTTAGTTTGGTACCTAGCTTGAGTTACATTGTTTTTCGAATTTTGCGTACGAAAGCTGTTTTTCGACTAATAAATGCTACTCTTCAAACATCCTTTGCTTTTCATTTGATGTGTCAAAATAATGTTAGAACGTGATAATTGGGAGAGTTTTTATTACTTTCAACAAAACAAACCATTTCGTCGAGTACTTCGCATTTTTTGTCAGGGATTTCGTTGAGCTAGCTCTGACTTGTCGACTGCAGCAAACCGCATTTTTTCGGTTTTGGTAAGTTTAATACCTAATTAGGCTCATTTTTATTTGTTATCTGGTTTGAATTATAATTTTGTATGTCGTCACTGGCTAATTTCTTTTAAAAAAAATTGGTTATTTGCAAGCAATAAAAATGGCGGCGGATCTTGAATCAGTGTTGTGTGAGACCAATCAGCCAATCAAAACAGTTTGTTTTAAACATTTAGAGTCACTGAAAGCAATCAACATCTAGCATTGTCGCCTGACAAGTATTTTAAGAATATCCTGTGTATTTTGCAAACAGGGAATATGAAGCTTCTTCGAGTCGACAAAATGTGGATGAAGTTGTTAGAGCATTTCAAAGAGAATGGGTGTATCGTAGACGAACGCGATTGGCCGTCCTAGTGGAATCGCCTGCGCATGCGTATGTCATGATACTGAGAGCAAGGATAGAAAGCAGACTGTACATATGCATGTTTACCTCGACATATGATGCTCGATAAATGCTGATTAACTATGTACTTTTCAATTTTAGCTTAGGAAAGATGAGCAATACCTAGTTCTAAATGTTTGAATTGGGAACAACGTAGGCTTTTTAAACTAATGTTTTATAGACATTAATTCGATTAGATTAAGGAAGGTTTTGAACATTTCGTGTTCATGGAGCACTGTGTACTCTTGATGTGAACCACCCATGTACAGACAGATTAGTCTACCACACTCCCCCCGCCCCCTCTTCCTCCTCCCCACAACTCTTTTGAAGAATATTTGTCATTTTCTAGCTTTTGTTCCACGTTAGTACTATTGTTACGTAATAATTATTTGTCAAACTCTACAGTAGTTCTTATACTAAAACCATATCAAAAGGAAAGTAAGAGGGAACATAAAAATCTTATTCGCTAGCAAATGTAACATTTCTTCGACTTAAACACACAGAGAAGTAAGAACAATTTGAGGCTCAAATCGCCAAAAACTTAAGAACGAGCCTCGGCCAAATTTACTAGTTCTTATAAAAAAAGCTGATGAAATTTCAGAAATTCTCGACTCCCAGTCTAATTATCACTTGTTTGTTAAAGTACATATAAAAAGCTCCAGCTCTAGGCACGCGACTCTTGTTTCACCTTTCCTGTCCTTCGGCGAGTATCTTCTCTCTTTATCCTTCCTGCGTTAATTGATAATTCGTTTATACTGAGATTCATGTTGCTCGGTCATGTCCCGAAATAAACATTCGCAAGATTTGCGCATTTTTTATTTACCCATCTTGCAACAAGTGTTGAGTCTTTGTTTCAAGTCACCTCATGTTTTTTTTCTATTAATCATGTTTCCAACCAAGACCAATAAACATCACTTTCTAGTATTTCAGTGCTTCACCTCGCTGTTTTCAAATCAATTACACGGTTTTTATAAGGATGAGGCTCGGATTGGCCAAAATTTTAGGACAATTTAAGAACAAGCTGAGGCTCGGGCTCGATGGCTAATCTTTGTAAATTTACTGAGCAGAATGAGTGAAAATGATTGGCAGTTTTTCTTTTTTATCCTTATCATTGGCTCAAATTAAACGCAGTACTCGTACGTTTACTAGGATAGTTCTTTTACGGTGTACGTGTGTTGCCTTTAGGCTTAGTTAGTTTCATTTGATTTAAACCACACGTAGAAATAACAATTTGAGGCTCAAATCGCCGAAGAATTAAGAACTTTCAACACTTGATACTGTTGGTATGTGAGTTACAAAGTAAGTTAGTTAAAACAGTTTTTTCAGTTGCACGACTTCTGTATAACAATTATTTTCTGCAAAAAAAAATCCCTCGAAGGGTTAGTACGGGAACGGAGGGCTCCAAACTACGCTTTGGGCATTTCTTAATTGGTCCCCTCAGCAGTTGAGAAGATTTTCGACGATTCCCGAAAATTGGCTTATATCGCACTATGACTTCATTTGTTTTCAGCTTTTGTTAGGTTTTTATTAGAATACTATACGAAAAAAATCAAATTAAAACGGATCGTAGCTGTGTTTCAAATTTCTTTGAATTAGGAAAGTGGGGAACAAAGGTCACGTCTGATAACCACAAACTATAGCGTGATAATATGCATGTTATACTACGACATTTTTAAAAAAATGCTCTTCAGAATAGTAAAACATCTGATTCAAAATTGCAGGTTCTATGTTTTAACACGAGAAAACGTTCCGTAGCTATCCTTTCCATAACTGAGCACTTTTTGTTGCTTATTGGCAACAGTATATGTCATTGAAGTGTTTTGTCGATTCTTGTGGTTCGGTTCGAGTTACTCCAGTTTAAGTAAAGTGGTATTCAATTACTAAGACGTTTCTCCTTCTCAATAGATAAACTCTCTTCGCGTGTCCCTTAGTGATTTTTTTTTGCGTTGAGGTCATTCAAAGTCTTATCTTATTTGAACCTTATTAATCGCTTTAGAGTCACAAAAGCTAATTTCAAGTACACTTTGAACAAAACGAAGATTTGTCCGCGATGGACTAATACGGCAAGGGTTCTCTCTTTAAACATATTATAGTAGAAGGAGTTTATTAAAGAGCCTGGTGGACTTTTTCAAGGGCATACAGCCGAAATATTTTTTAGTCTGCCAAACCCTTGTTACATGTCCCGTCCTCAGCGAAAGAAACTGTACTTCGGAAAATACGGACTTAGATTACTTGCTTATTGCAATTAGCCAACTTTCATTTTGGTAGTCGGTGCCAAAAAAATGACAGATTGATCCCACGGTGTATAGTAAATTGGTTTTATAATGTCGGCATTAGTTCTGTTTAATGTTAGAAAATCCTCGCCGACAATTTTTTTCCACACTATCAACTCGACAGTTCTAAGCTTTTAATACTGAAAACCGGGTATATGAGTGAGTCGCCTCTGGTTATACCAACACAAGCCTGTGTATCTTCTAAGCATTAGTTATTTTTATACCGCATGTTTGTGCTGCAATTTTTCGATAGGAGAGCAGCAGTTGAATTGAGTACTGACTTACATTCTTATCATAAAGAGGTTAGTTAAATTCTGAAAGTATAGCTGTGGGGGTTTTTTTTCTCGAAATTTCAAAGTCTGCCACCCAGTTTTCAGTGCATGATCATCCATTGACGAATTAAAGAGCTCACGTTGTAAAAACGCAACTGATAGACAACTAGATGGAAGTCTCGGAAGTGGTCAATTGATACTACATCTCATAACAGTAAAAAAAAACGTACAGGATTGTACTCTGCCCTTTGAATTTGAAAATATCGGTTTCTTTGACTCTCGGGGCCAAGTTGTTTAGTGGCTGATTAGCACTAACTTTGCAAAACCGGAAATCTGGATACTTTATTCCTCTAGGCATATCTTGTTTCCACGTCTTTTTGGTCTTCTGCCCAGTCCTTTGACTCTCAAGAGCCGAAACATGTTTTAGGACCCCCCCAAAATGAAGAAATCTACGTCAGCTAAATTGTTCAAACTTTCCGAAGAACCGTAAATCTTTCCCTAGAGAATTATGAATTACTGCTTGATTTTCTGCTATTTTAGTGGCAATCAGCCTTTAAATAACTGGGTCCAGTAGGCTTGTACTAGTTCAAGGGCTACCAGAACGTTTTATAGACTTAACCTACAACAAAATAAAAATTTAGCTTTATCAAAAATTGACTTAAAAAACATTGCATTTGACAACCATAATTTTTCAATGTTTTAAAGAAACAATGAAATTGAATTTTAAAAATCGGTTGCCTTTCATAGAAATTAAGGAGTTATGAAAAACTATTGCATAAGTGATATGATATGAAAATTTGTAATATAATCACATTACTTAATGCGCATGTTTTTCCTAACTTTTTTAATTAATTCTCTTTTCTTAAATTGGCTTAGTTAAGTTGTTATAGTGCAGAGCGAAGGGAGGTGCCGGGTGGTCCAACTTGATCTTCAACTGTGTGCAAGCAGCTTCGAAGGAAATCAATATTTAGAACTGTTCAGTTTCTAATCTATTAGCAACCACAACCGGCTTCTGTTTTATTTCATTACGTCTTTCCGGAAACTTTAATAACCGAGTTCCATCTTAAAGATAATCGAATAAGCTTTGATTTTTGACTTAATTGATTGACCGGGTCGACTTTTCACAAACTACACTTTTAATTCGTAGAAACCTTGAGACTCACAAACACACGTACTTTGCATATAGGCTTACAGTTAGCTAGGTCAATGGATTTCTTGTATTACCTAATATACTTGTTGCTTTCCTTTCCACTTTTCTATTCGGTAGACAAGTCTAAAGGTATGGCTGCACGATGGAGCATTAGTGCAACGTTTGCAACGTGTAGCTAGCTATGAAATTGTTGCACGCAACGCGCATTGCGCGAAGTAGAAATCGATCCTACTCCTGCAACATTTCAATCTGTGGCCACACGAAAGGTTTCGGTTGCGTGTAGCATTACATGCAATGTTGCACAGTGTAGCCATGCCTTGATTTACTTACAAGGTTCGCTACAAAGGTGGATAAGTAGCCAGATTGTTTGCTGTATAGCAAGCTCTTTGAATGTCATGCAGTAGTTGGCACATTCACCAACATGACCAGTGTTGAGAACTGTAGATGTGTTATTTTCTACATATATTGGAGTAACAACAGTATTAAAGTGGAGCAAACTGTTATATGGATGGTGACATTTAGTGTACTAGTGCAACTGCTTGAATGATATGTGCATCAGCCCATGTAGGCATGTACCTTGAACTTGAAGGGACATATTATGCAGATATGCAAGCAATGAACTTTCAAATCTTTCTGTGTGGTCTCTCAAATATCAAACTCCAGCCGTACGTATACTCATATGATAGTAGGAATTTTCAAATAATTGATGTGATACAGAGTCTAAAGAAACAATCATCCACACCAGTATCTATTAATTATTGTATACTTTATTCAGCTAATCTGGATTGCGTTAGAGTCATTGAAGGAATAGAAGAAACTAGTTGCAGTACATTTCCTTATGTAAAAGGTCACGGGTATAGCTCACTACCTTCCGAAATCATTAATTGACTGTCTTTTTTAACCCAAAACCTTTGACAATATCTGTTAACTATTACAGAAAAATTCGTATATGACACTAAGTCTCCTTTGAGCACGAATTCCCTTCTGTTAGCGAACGTTTTCTTGTATGGCTATGAAAAGATGTTTTTTCTGATTTGCAGTCTTGTTTTCTATTCTATACATTCATTCATAGACTCTGTGTTGAAGTTTCAAAAATAGAGAAACAGTAACTTGTTTGGATCTCAAAACATCGCAATAATCATCGATACTATAAATGACGGCGATTTAAATTTGTGATAGTCTACATTGGAATTACACGCTTTTTTTATAAGAACAATTTTATAAGAACAAAGAGGCTCAGATTGGCCAAAATCTAAGAACAATTTAAGAACAAGCTGAGGCTCGGGGCTTGATTGAGCAATTTTTTTTAGCTTTCAAAAAAGGATTTGCAGTTTTTTTGTTGTGCTAATACAACGGAGTTCTGAGAGAATCAGCAGACGTAACTTACTTTGACCAAGGTAAGAGTTTGAATATCAAACCAATCCTAGGATAGTCACTGGAAATCGTCTCGGGAAAATGAATCAGGGGATGAATTGATCAAGAATACACCCGTCAAGCAACCCGTTTTCAAATACATGTATTGCAGTACCTTAGGCTTAGTTTTTTTTTCGATTTAAACCACACATAGAAATAAGAACAAATTAAGAACAATTTGAGGCTCAAATCGCCAAAGAATTAAGAACAATGAGCCTCGGCAAAATTTACTGGTTCTTATAAAAAAAAAAGGCGTGTAGCGCAACTAGCCTCGGTTTGAGTTAAACTTTCTAAAGAGTGTGTTACCCAAAACGAGGCTATTTGAGCTAATTTGAATGACAAAAGTTTTCCGACGCGGTTTTCAACAAACAAACTTTTAAAAGTTTCAGAGGACAGAAATATCTTGCTTAATGTTGAAACTACAAGTTTCGAACATCCGTTTCAAGTAGAATCAATAGCAGAAACTGTTTTTATATCTTCAGTTAGGAACATTTACACCATGACATATCTTTACGTTTTTTGTTTAAACCTTTATCCTTGACGTAAAGATACGGTTAACAACTATCCCCAGAAGAGGAGGTAAATAGTGGTGGAAATATACCGAAAGGCGAAGCGTCGAGGTATATGTCTAGAGCTAGACACCGACCCTGAGAGGGATAGTTGTTTTAGAATTTACCAGAAGATAGGGATAAAATGTACTTCATTTTTCAAAGAAAGGACTTCGTGTACATTTGAGTTTCGTTTACATTTTGAAGAACATAAATGTTGCGGATTTTAAGAAGATTTTGAAAGGAAAAATTTTTTCATAACCATTAAAACCAAAAAGCCAAATCTTGCTGTCCTCTTCATGTTTTCTGGAATGCTTCTTCACTTTTAAAAAGCAATTATTTCCTAGTCTACAACTAACGGGTATCGCGACACCATTTTGACAACCGCCTCAAAATCATCTAATAGTCATGGATATTACGAGATACGGGAGCCAATCCGAGCGCGCGAAAATGGATATTGGTCGCTTTGTTAAATACTGATAATAAATATATTCTCGGGTTTTTTTTAAAAAGAGCCAGAAATTTTGACCAAGGCTCATTGTTCTTAATTTTTCGGTGATTCGAGTATCAAATTGTTCTTATACTGTTCCTGTTCTTATGTGTGGTTTAAATTTAATTAAAACTAAACCTAACACGTGTATTGCATATACACGTATAGTGTAAATGAACTAACTTCAGGGCAAGTATACGTGTACAGCGTATCACTTGAGTTGATAAGTTTGAATCATTTTAATTCATTCTGTTTTGCTTAAGGCGGGACTTAACCTAAACTTTTGTTGGATAGTGAGGAAGTTGAAAAAAATATTTGAATAAGAAGAAATTTGAGTAAAACCGCCAAACCGTTCCTCCATGCAAGGGACTAGTACAGCTTTGGTTTGAGAACGGTTTGGCAAATTTAGATCAAATATTGACTTCAAAATTAATTTTTAAACTTACCAAATTAAACAATCTCTTTAAAATTACCAATCTTTGAGAAAAAAATAAAACTCAAAATTCATCGAAAAATTCTTAAAATATTTAAGCTGACTCTCCTTTGTGTTTTAAGCGTAGGGATTTTGTAGATTCAAACCATGGACGGAGATATCGGAAGAAACATGAGGAAAAGTGGCCACAAAGCGTGCTTTAGATTAAGCTTAGAAAAGTTTAAAAATATCAACCTCGAGCCTCAGCCTCAGCTTGTTTTTAAGTTGTATTTAAACTTTGGCAAATCTGAGCTTCGTTGTTCTTATAGTGACAAAGTTGTTCTTATTTTAAAAAAAGCGTGTACGAGACGTGCGTTGTTCAGTTCCTTTTTACTTTCAGTCATTTGACAAAAACGACATTATAGTTGTTATAACTAGTTTAGTTTACAACCAACTACAAGACGAACTTTATTATGAGTTTCTTTTGCATATCTTGTTTTATGTCAGTTAAACAAAATAAGAAAGTTTGAAAATAGTTTTTTAAGGTTCCGTGTACTATTAATTGACGCCTCTAGTATTTCAACGAACTGTTGTTTTATTTCCGAATTTAGCACAACAGCTAAAAATATAATAGTTCGCGTGTGCTCGTGAAAGGAGAAGAACAGAAATAATGCAATTTACGTTTCACTCAGTCAATATTTCCTGTTTTTCTGTTTGCCAAATGGTTAGCGATGAAAGCAATTACCACAAATCCAACTTGAAAACCTGCTTTTTTCTGTTAGCTCAGACAATGTATTAATTAAAAAACGAATCGATTAAATCAGCTGCAAGATGGTCGTAAAAATGAAGCTGCAAGTACCCCCTTACGTTGTAATTAGATGTTCCATCTCTATGTACAGAAAAATGCTTGACAAGGGCAAAAAAGACGATCGCTTCTCCGCCCCTCTTACATCCGGTAAAAATTGAAGATTCCCTTTGTCAGTCGTCTAGTTGTTTATGTTTTCACACTATCTGATTATGCTCTTATAAAGATCAGTTTCATCTGTTGTTCAACTAGCCTCGTGCCTCCCAGGGAGCAAACGAGCAGTTAATTTTCTCTTTAATTTGTATATTCGGACACATAGCTATGCAAATGTAATCTTAATCTAGTAACATCGATACGACGAAAGTTTTTTTCGAATGTTTTAATAATTAAAAAAAAAAAACAGGACCATATCTTAGGGAGAACCGAACAACGGCTTCTTAGAAAAAAGCATTCTGTCTATTTTAACAGAGTTTAAATTTTTAAGCCTAAGGCCTTCATAAATTGCTTTTTACTGAGACGTCGCGGCTCATCTAAAGCTGAACTAAAATCGAGACAAGGTGAGCAAGCTCTTGTTCTAGGTCCATGACGTCCACCGGGAGAAGGAGGAGGGCATCTGGGTTGAAAAGGGTAGGAATGACATGACAGTCGGAAACCGGATCGGCGCTAGATTCGTCCATGTTTCTCTGAACGTGATATGCAGTAAATAAAGGCGCCGTGCGTGTAATGGAACATTCGCCAAAGGACTTTTGTCTTACCTTCTAGATCTTGTTCTATACCGGCACGTTTGCTCAAACAAGGGATTAAGATAGCCTTAGGAAAATACCAGGTTCTTTTCTTCTTTAATTAGGTTTGTTACACCTCAGTGCGGTCTTTCTTGCATAATAGTGGTGCAAATCCATGCTGTCATGACTGTCATGTATGCAGCCGTGCATGTGCTGTGTGCATGCATGGCTTAGGAAACAGCCAGACTATGCAGCTACCAGACGTTTCGGCAAGACACTCGACCCTGCCGCGGCCATATGCTCTTGAGATTGTGCTACAAAATGAAGAAAAGCAATGCCACCTATACTCAGAGTGTGACTTTGTACACTGGAGTCACAGACAACAGTAGAGTATTTTGCTGAAACCCTAACGGTAAAGGTTAAAAGGTGTTCCCACAATAGCTGCTGTGGTTTTCTTACCAAATACAGGAGTGGTGTAAAATAAACCTTTCTAAAAATTCCAAAGCTACTTTGCAATGCTTTTCAGCTTCTGAGGCTTTCAAAGAGCGACAAAAACTTTTCATTCTAAAAAGATACACATTTGAGCTGAAAGTACGGAGAGCTGCTCCTTGCATTCCTTACTAAATAAATGCAAGACTTTGCCGGAACACTCAAAGACAAGCTGAAGAATGCCAGCCTACAAATTTGTTTGGATCGAGACCTCTTAAAAACACATTCCTGTAGTTTAACATAAAGAATGTTTTTAACTATTCTTCAGTTTGAACTTTAAGAAGTCTTCTATAATTTTTTTTTCTTGATTGGTTTGGCATTCAACTTACTGTATACTTCTTTATAGGAGACATCGCACCTTGAAATATTTTGTTACACGTCATACACTCCTTGAACACTCCTTTGAAGCTGTATTTTGATTACTATACCAATAAGCAAAGACGTTTAAAGAGAAAATTCGCAAATGGAGTGTAAGCACACGTTGCTCCAAATTTAAGACTGCAGAAAAAGTTGGTTTGGAAACTTTTTCGGTCTCGTTTCTACAGATTTATGTTTCTTTTAGGCAATTCGTCTAATTCCTGGTATTTAAACAACGAGTTATATTTTTGCTTTCCCTCGCATGGTTTTCCTATGTTGGACAGTTTAGTATACCTAATAAAACTTTGGAATTGTTGATCATGATACACTAAAAAGTGTTTTATTTAGCTTAAGGGTTTACCAAAGATCATCTACAGACTACAGACGTCTGTGTTGGATAAAACAATCTTGCAAAAAAAATCTCTAAGAGAAAACAAAGTTGGCAACCATTTGGTTTTTTTTGCTAAAATCATTGGTAAAATCTAAAAATAAGTAACATATGTGTGTTTTCTTTCAAGCACTAACGCATTCCATGTAATTAAATACAAACTCATTTCTGCAATCAAGACGCTCGCGTAAGTGTTCTACGAACTTTGGTTGACACTTTAGCGAAGAAAACTCTAGTAAATTCAGTAACATTAAAGTTGAAGTAAAAGGCCTAATGCTTTGATGTCTTTTGAATTCAAAACCATTTTATTCACTTTGTAGTTAGTTGAATTGATTTGTAGTTAACTTGTTATACTCCTTGAGATGAACCAAACTTTACTGGGTGGATACCATGACACGTCATCATTGAATGGATACTCAGTCTCATGATGTATATTCTTTTACGTCTTTCATAAAAATGATGAGCTAAGAAATTCTAGTGCCTTGCGGGAAGTAACCTTACATGATGTCAATTCTAGAAAACAATGGTCTCAATGGTTTGATTTCTGCTTTGCTTTGCATGGAAACAGTTCTCGATGTTTTCCCGAGGCCTAACCTTACCGAGGAAGGGAGTCAGTGTTTCGCAGGGAATTATTCTTTTTCAAGGTATTCTCCTCAACTGTATTTGTCACCTTTTCTATTATGCTATCTGCGGCATTAAGGATTTTTGTGTAGCTTTTGCAGCAAATAGGCTTTTTGTGGTCAAATTTACCGAACAATGGCAGCTAGACTGGCATTTGTCTCCCAGACAGAGCAACAACTGGCATATAGGCATAAATCTAGCCAATGTTACTTTGGATTTGTAAGGGTATTTGACTGATTGCATGGAGTTAACCATAAGGCACAAAACCTTAGACCGAAAAGCGGTATAACTTTTGTAATTTAATATCTGAATTTTATGTTTTTCCATATTCACTATATTCATAATCGTTAGCTTTAAACACCTCACATGCAAAGTGCTACAGATCATAACAGTGTTTGAAAAGGCATAAAATAAGTCTTTTAAACCATCAATCAAGAGACTTTGGTATTTCGGGACTACAAAAATTGATGTCGTAGACTTCTGTCGCACAACTTGAAGATCTCAGTCATTTATGAGCCACAAAGATCATTTTAGAAGACTAAGAGCTTCAAAAACTTAACATTCCCTTAACGTATTTCGTCTAGAATGTTTTGTCATTTCCTTTAGCTGCTCTCAGCGCGGGACATACATCGATGGTTCCTTTCATGTAAGGCTTGAATGAGGGCGAGACTTATCTAAGAATGTCTTAGGGCTGGTTTTATTTACCAATCATAATCATAAAACGAATTGACGTGTAGCTCTTTAAACTGATCGATTCATAAACATGTAAGTAGCTGATTCTCCACTTTTCATTGTCAAAAGAAAGTTTCATTACAGTCCATCGAGTCTAACTAGAAACAGATCGGAGTACAAATTGACGAACGGTTTCATAACCATATAGAGTTGTAAGCGAGTGTCTCATGCACGGCAAATAACCCAAAAATAATACCCAAACTGCTGGCCATCTTAATTATCACCGAAATGAACTTAGAGTTTTTTTCATGATTACTCTACCTAAGGTAATCTAATGTTATTTAGACGTTATCTCCCTGCGAAGCAATCTTACTCAGTTGTATTATAGGCTGTTAGCTAATGGATTTCATAGATAAACCACTGAATATTAGATAATAAGCGCAATGTGATCTTATAAAAGTGTCATTTAAGAACACATTATTTGAAATGAAAAAACGATGACCACATGTTACTTAAATCCCATTAAGACGTATATATTTCAAACACCTTCCCGCCCCGCCTTTAAGTCTTTCATGTAAAATATGATCTTAAAAGTTTCTGGATGCTTCGATTGCTTACTTACTTAAAATTGAGGTCATGATTTACGAGATTTTCATCTCTTCCCGCCACCTCTAACTTGAACCAGCATACTCTGCATTAAGGCCCACTGAAGGACTGCATTGTGTGCGGAAAGGCAATCACTGTACATGTTGAACAAAGTGTTTCAGTGAACTTTTCTCAAAAAAATGCCAGTACATCAACAAACCTTATCCTCTTATCAGAAGAAATCTCCTTGACTCATAAATTCAAAACTGAGTATTTAAGAGTCAGTCTGATGATCACGAAAGCGTGACTGAACTTCAAGCGAAATGACATTTTTAGATCTGGAATATTAGGGATGAAGTCAAAACAATGGTATTTTTAAGGAACCCAATTTTGTCGGGGGAGATGGTGGGTGGCGGCACAGGCCCCCCTACCCCACCCCCACCACTTTTTCAGAGCTCAATTTCTCAAAACCTGATTTGGGGGTATTGGTTTTTATTGCATCATGGACTCCTATCTCCACAAGGAAGGCGTTGGTGCAAGCACTTTATCAATATCTATTTTATTGGACATGATATTTGCTTCTGAAATTCAGCCTTTTTGAAAAAAGGTGGTGGTGGCTGCACATAATACCCCATCCCCCTAAATTGGGTTCCTAGGAAATACCATTGGTTTGACCTTTTCCCTTATTCGTCATTTTCATTCTATCTACTCGCGTTTTTCTATAAGAGATAGTAAATTAAGCCGAGGCGCATTGTTCTTAATTTTTTGGCAAATTGAGTCTAGGGTATCTATCTATCTATCTATCCATCCATCCATCCATCCATCCATCTATCTATCTATCTAAAGACTACATGTATAAACGGTTAAATAAAAATTTGCTCATAGTTTCAGCCGCTGCAAACTTGTTTCGAGAGAATCAGTAGGGTCAGGCGTGTAAAACTGCAGAGGAAGAGAGACAATTTAAATAGAGATCTATATGTGTTTGGTGACATGGCGAGATGTACACGCAAGCTCATTGCGTTTGTTCAGTGTGCACATTTGGGGCCCACAAACTCTAAAACTTCTCTAGATCTGTTAAACGGATGCGTTGTTAAAAGATTGCACCGCTTTGTAGTGTTGGAATACAGGCTGGCACGTGCAACGATTTTCCACTCAAGGAAAACTCCACGTCCGTTAGTTTTATCCTTGTGCTTCCATATGTGTTTACTTAGCCCAGTTGTAAACGGATGCGTTGTTAAAAGATTGCACCGCTTTGTAGTGTTGGAATACAGGCTGGCACGTGCAACGATTTTCCACTCAAGGAAAACTCCACGTCCGTTAGTTTTATCCTTGTGCTTCCATATGTGTTTACTTAGCCCAGTTGTATTTCTCTTGGTAGAAATCCTGAAAGAAGTTGTGTGGTTTGGGTATGTTGTTTTGCATGGTCGCCGGTAAGTCCTATGGTACGTTTCTTTAAGCCAATCACTGTCATCTGTGGTTTGGTAGATGACGCCTTCGGTAAGGCATTTGCTATTGAGCAGCGGACAAGACAATGGTATTCTGCAGTTGTACGTTTTGTCTTGTGCGGCTGGTGATTTCTGGAAAACATACCTATTATGGGCAGTTGCCGAAGTTTTGCATGCACGTGAACTGATCTTGAGGGTGTTTTTGTTGAAACATTTTCTCAGCCGGTGGCTTTTCTCAGCGGGTGGCCTTTCTTAAAGACTCTGTCGATAATACTCAGGAACTTCTCTCACGTTAGTTGCCATGCTTTTACTGTAAGGGAGGGAGATTGTACCAGATGCCTGTGCGGATCCGGTTCTTCGATTTTGGTCGCTGATTGGTTTCCGGTGGCTGGTATCGGAGTTGATAGTTGTATCCACTTTTCCCCAATGCTTGCTCGTACGCCGGTGCAGCTCGGTCAAAGACTACTCTGGAAGTCGAGATTTCATCATTTAATCTTCGGTTGATTGCTAGTGGTATGTTCTCAGTTATGCTCGGCGTGTGGTTAATGTCGCTTTATAATGACAAGGGCTTGTTTACTTGCTTCATGTACGGCTTGTTAGTCCCTTTGTCAAGATTCAGAGTGACATCGAGAAAATTTAACGACTTTTTTATTTACATCTTTGGTGATTTTAAGGCCATAATTTTCGGTAAAAACCTTGCAGATCTGTCAATCATCATAAATTCGTAAGTTAGAAGATGTAAAATGATTATATATGGCAAAAATGAATAAACAACAATATGAAAGAATTAGAGTATTTCTTTTTAAGGAAACACACAACATTTTCAAGTTTCGACACTATTGGTGTCATCTTCAGTGGTGCAAAAATGACTGAGAATAAATAGAATAAAATTACCATAACAGTGGTAATTGGAATGTTCAAAGACAAACGAAGAAACTTTGGAATTGAGTGAAGGCTTTTCAAATCTAATGAGTATGAATAGCCTCTTTGGTCTTGAGTTGGAATTCTGTAGAGGCATAATCTAAGATTTCGAAGCATTCTGTATTAGACTGAAGAATCGGTTCTAGTAGCGTCGAAACGTGTTTGGCAAACTTAAAAATGTTTTGTGTTTCATTAGAATTATTGTTGTCTTGCTGCTTTCAAGACCTTTTGGTTTAATATTTCTCTCTTTTGCTCTTTGCTACGTGCTTCACCTTGTAAGCTTTAGGCATCTGACTTTACTTATAGTTTAAAATGAGACTGATATGCGTTTTTTTT
The DNA here is from genome assembly GCA_027575215.2 of Hydrozoanthus sils. NCBI lineage: Eukaryota > Metazoa > Cnidaria > Anthozoa > Zoantharia > Hydrozoanthidae > Hydrozoanthus > Hydrozoanthus sils. Next base: position 4,962 of record JAOBRD020905241.1, on the reverse strand, counting down.
TAAAAAGTATATTGAATTTTGATTTTTTTAAAATAAAAGAGCATAGAATGTTCGTATATAAAATAGACAAGCTGAAGGTAATCGGATTTTGTCTATTTCTGCATTGTATACTAGATATTTTTGTTTCACATTTTGTGACTTGTCTCAACCAAATTTAAAGGAGATGGAATATCGCAGCTCTCAGCCTTGTGTTGTTGTTTAACTGTTTCAAACAGCCTCCGGCTATATATCTGTTCATTGGGGCCACTTATGAAGATTTTCGTGTCGATTTATATACATAAGTTCAGAATTTTCTGACGCCTACATAGCACTTTAGGCACCAATTTTACTCTATGATAACCCCCAGGTAGCTTCCTACAAAGTTTGTTATTCTCCCCGCCCGTCTTTCGATGAGCGTGAGTTTAAAGGGGTCGTTAAATCATGATTTAGGTCAAGTTTGGAGGCGTTTGATTTGATTTGTATTGCTCTGCCCACCTCTGGCACTTTAGAGGTTTGGGTCAGGTTTCGTGATAAATTGCCATACATGATGTTGGTTCAGGCATTCTGAACGGATTTTGAGCAAATTTTTCAAATGCATGACTCAAGGTTCCTTTCTCACTATTTTGAACTGTTTTGAGCAGACTTTTAAAACAATTTTTGAAAAAATTATTTATTGATTTCTTCATTGGATTTTTAGATCAATCACGCCCTTTTGTACTGAATTGGTTGAGCAAAAAGAAAAAATCAAGTGACTGACGTAGTTTTTAACAAATTTGTATTATTTGTTTTGTAAAAGTCCGACCTTCGCTGTCTAAAAATGTTTTCTTAAATCCTATTAAACCCTTCCAGTTTAGATCGCTAAAGCTAAAAATATACTAATTATTTGCACGGAGTAACCGGCGGCAATGCATGTATAGAAACGTGTGGGAGGCAATGTCATGAATAATACAATTTACTTCTTAATTTCATTTTGGTAGTGCACAACTCCGCCACGCTACTAGACCTTTTACTATACTACCTTTATGAAAATTTCGAGCAGGTTGAGATGCGTAGATCTAGAATCGACTTGACTAAACTTTCAGACAATCTGAAACAAGCTTATTAAAGAAATTAAATTTACATGCTTTCTTTTGCACGAAGAGAAAACAGATTTAGTCGTAAATGATAAAAAACGAAAAAACTAGCTCCGTTCTCGAGTAGATTATGAACTGCCTAGCACAAGTTCTACACTATAATTATAAAATGTGTATATATAAATACACTGCATGTCTTTAATAACTTAAAGTATATGCTTTGAAAATGATAACTGCATAAGCTAAAAGCTAAAAACTCTAAAATTATGATGCTATGAATTGGTACACGACCTCTTTTAATGCAAATACCAATAATTTTAGAAATGGCCTCATCGAAGTTAATCTTTATTTCTAGTTTCTAAATGCAATTACAATTCCTTTGTAAGTATATTTTTCCACAAATATATTTTTTTACAAATTCAGGAAACGAAAATGAAATCACCGTGGAGGTAGTTTGGTTTGAATCCTTTAAAAATGCATTAGTTTGTTTTTTTATAAAAATATTTTTCAAACAATTATCCTTTGTAGGTGTTGTGGGCATGCTTATTGCTCAAGACAAAGTCTCAGCTAAAATGAACCGCTGCCTCTTACATTCAGAAATGGAAGAAATCTATTTTGTCTTGAAGTTAAGCACTGTGTGGGCCGCCAAGGTCACAAAAAGAGCATTATTATGGAAAATGCAGCTGAAACATTCCCGTCTGTAGTTACCCAGTTTTGTTAGCTGAAACGCATGTGGCCTTGGCAGAAACAAAACTGAAACCTTTAATTTTATCTTTAAAAAAAGTTAACAAACTCTGCGTGTCATCTCTTGAAGTCCTTTACAATCCAAACAATTTGCTAATCCTTACAAAAATTATGTTTTGTGTTTTCTTGTTTATCACTTTTGTTCAAGGGCCTGTCAGGACCTACTGGCGAGGGATATTTTAAGTTTCAGACAATAGCATTTCCGAAATTGCTGAGTAATTTCTATTTTCCGTTATGACAAAAAATTCAAGGTAAAGTAGACAAAATTATTAAACACTCAATCAGCTGACCTTTTAACCGTAACAAAAGCCAATGTCAGCTCGTTGCATATATAAACGGTTGATCCAAGACGAGTGACATCAGTCTTCGGTGGAGTACACTCGGGGAACGAGGAAACTCTACGTCAGCGAAAAAACCAAACTCAACGACTGAAAATGAGCACCATAGTGGCTTTTATTTTCCTTAACTTTGTTTTAGTAGCGGCATCGTTAAGGCAATCAAGACGACAAACTCAAAATTTACACTTGAGCCCACTGGAAAGTAAAGTCATTTATAGTCCGATCGTCGTCAAATGTTTTGTGCGGCAAGCTAGAAAGGTCCCGCGTGCCAAAGAGTTTATTGCCTGCGGAATAGTACAAGAGGTCTTAAAGACAAACGGGAGAAAGATTCCGAACAGAATTTGTCTCACATGGGAGTCAACTCGACGCCTTAGATGGAAACCAGAAGAACAAATTAGTTCAAGAAACACTTACATTTTCTCACTGCAGCACGACCTAAGTCCCCACTACGTTGTCTTCAAAGCAACTGACCAAGCGGTAAAGAAAGCGAAAGAAATCCTAACGGATTGTCCTTCTTCTATTGCTAAAGACTTTCCCAACTTATGTGGTAAGCTTTCTTAATATACTTTTCGTTCATCTATTTGTGAAATGATATTTAGTTCTTCAGTTCCAATTTAGAATTTATGAAAAAAATATATCTGTTAGTTCTTGTAATTTTTCTTTTATTTAAAACTGCAAACCACACAAAGAAGAATACTATGCAATGATAGATTTTGTGTTTTTTTTTGTTTTACAAATCTGCAATACTTCTTCACAAAATCTTCAAAATGCGCAATTCCGACAATTCTTGGTGCCTGGAGAAAAATAGGACGAACTAACAGTGAGAATGGGGCCCTATATTCGAAAATTTTTCCGCAGAAATTATTCTTAAAATTAGATAAGTTGTCAGATAAAAACTATAGGAACTAGGGTATAATTTTATTTGTTGATTTATTTAATGTCGGCTTTGATAGTGTCAAAAAATCTAGGCATATTAGCTCGTAGTAACAACAAATCCTGCTTTTAGTGATGCGAAACAAGTGTTGACAAACTCATTGCAGACCGAAGGCGAAGATCTTGATTGATCTAAGAGCTTCTGTACATTTTCAAATCCAAACTAAATAAGTAAATTTCTAAAAAGTTATGTTGAGAAACGACCAGATCTTTTAAATCGAATTTAGAACATTTTAGAAGGTGGGTTTATGGTATAAGTCCTTGACACAAGCTATACTAGAATACTCCGGCTACTAGAAAATTACGAATACAAAAAGTTAAAATTAAAAGACATGCACAATCAGCCTACATGCGGGTTTAACAAAACGTCATATGCGGATCAAAAATATTTCAATTCTTTCATGTTGCAGTTACGTTTCTACCCATTTCTACCCTGCTTCAAGATCTGGAAGTTGTAAAAAAAGAGCTTGACTGAAAAGTTGTCAGACAATTAGTTATTTGCCGTCGCTAATGTCAACCGGCGTCCACATGCACGTTGCCTATTGATTTTGCCGGCTGTACCGTTATGTTCTGACGGAGTATATTTTTCGTCGTCGCCTTGCTATGGGGCACTGGAACTTGTAAACTTAGATACACTTTTTTTAGTTGCAGACAGGTGCAAACAGAAAAAAATGTTCATGACATCTGTAAATATAATACATGCCCGAAACTACAAACTAAACAAATTTCTACCACAGCTAAACGCATAGCCACAATCTTAGAAATAACCATCAATACCAGTGTCCCAGGCTGAAACACAAACAAACTCAAAACAGTTTTTATAGCGACTGTAAATACGTTTTTGAATTAGTTTTGTATATATTAATGTAGATACATATTTATCGTAAAATTTTGTCCACTTCAGCGTATAGCAGTGGTTAACTTTTACCGGCACACTTTTTCTCGTCACAAACACCAAGCTCAAAATCTTGAAATTGGTATTCATTAAATATACATTTAAAAAAAAATCCAAACGACTGGCGAAAAACGGTTTTCTTTTCGTTCGGACATTTATGCAGTTTGTGACAGCTTTTGGAGTTTTTATTTAGTAGCGCTGGTTTTTTTCCTTCATTCCGCCACCTAAGTCGAGGATACGCCGGAAGTGTTTCGGGGCACGCGACAAAACTTTAATTTGTTCGAAGAAAAATGTATCGATGGAATTAGAATGAGCGTGTTTCGATACTTTTAGAAAGCCAAAGGATGCAAAAATATAAATACACAGAAACATGTTAAGCCTTCTAACCTTGCAGCCCGATTTGGTCTGAAAATTAAATCATTACGATAAATGATGTTTTACACTTGTTACTTGAAACTGATCATAATTGCTATTTAGTTTTCGGTATTCGGCGAAAGGAAATTGAGCAGTTGGAGAAAGATGTTTCAATTAAGAATCGCTCCAGAGGTCCTCGCGCCTAAATCTTATTCTTAAAGGTTATTGTATTACACTTTTACAGATAACTTGCTTTCTAGACTGTTGAATAATTCGCTTCGCACATTTCAGTTTCAGAGCCGAAAAACTAGTGTCCACTGCTTTTCAATCAGCCGGCATATCGGGTTTGTTTGTTTGAATAAAGGGTACAGAGGTACAGTCTTGTTTCAGCTTAAGTTTAAACAATAGTTCAAATGCAGTTAGCACGAAAGCTAAACAGAATTTTTAGGTCTATTTGAAACATATAGATCTAAATATTTAACAAATATTTCAAGAGCGCGCGTTGGATATGAGATGGTACTGAAATAGCAAAAGATGCATGTTAAGCGCCCAGTTAGCTATAAACCATCTCAAATCCAACAAGCGCAAATGGAATAACTGTTTCTCCAGTTTTCCAAATTTATCAATACTTGAAAATGACAGCTAG
>JAOBRD020905034.1:0-12598 GCA_027575215.2 Hydrozoanthus sils | reverse complement strand
GTAGCAAAGAGAGGTGGTGACTGAAGGAGGGGGTAACTGAGGTAGGGGGTAGTGGGGGGAGGGGAGGCACTGGCCTCACCAATAATTTGGTTAGGGGGGAAATAATTTTCTACCTAACAACAGTAACATGTGTGCGTATACTTTTAGGTATCTATAGACAGGACGCACATGACCATAAAGAAAATATGCCTTTAAAACCTTAATGGTTTTTTTCTTCTGTCTATGTTAAATTTTTTGAACATGAAGAATAAATAGAAATAATATCAAATTATTCCGATTGAAGCCCCAGTGGCCCGCAACACGTGCAAAACTATAACTCCTCCTGGAATAAACGCATTGTTCTATATTATTTTTTAACATTATACTATCAAATAACTAGTGTCTCTTGTGTTCAAACAACGAATGTAATGAATATAGTTTACATCATAGAAAGTGCGGCGTACGGAATATTATTCACGAGACGTTTGTGCTAAATCCCGAACGAGCGAGGCACGAGCTAACAAAATCCCGAACAAAGCACGTCATTTGTAGTGAACTATTTATTATATGTATCATGAGAATTTTCATTGAAAAAAACGGACTTGCATCGGCCAGAATGTGTCTATATACCTTGGCCGCCAACAAAAGCGAACACACGTTTGAGTTAGAAATTCAATTTTAATTTGAATGACATGTTATATTGCTGTTAAAAAATTACAAAACATAATGAATGCTGCATGTTTACTCACTGTCAATGTCCGATTCAAAGGTCCATCGGTGGGTTCATCTTCCTCCAACTATGCCGGTTGAATGGCTTCTCTCATCTCCTACAATGATATTAAAAATTATTGGTGGCCACATCTCTCCCCGTTTTGCTTAGGGTATTTTTATTTTGTTGTTGGTCAATAAAATCCTGAACAGAGCTATAAGCGCGAGAAAACCAAGTCTAGCTTTCCGCCATTTTTCTCGCTAATAAGCAAAGCTGACAAACAAAGGCAGCCATTTTGATGCTCTCACCTGATTGGTCAGAGTGCGTAAGCTCTACCGCTGATTGGTTACATTTTTCACATGTGAAACTGGCTACACGCCGCTTTGAAGGGGTTACAAAGATTTTTTTTCACATGATTTGTTCCACCGAGCTTTATTCATTAAAATTCTCGGGATACATATTTACTATAATAGCTGTATTTCTTACTCCTGATACTTTTTCGATCAAACTCAGTATTTTCGAAAACTACCGGTACCCCGCTCACTTGTGTTTTCTTTGTTCAAAAGTTCTAAGCGACTATAAATTTGAATTTCTTTGTGTTAATTTACATTACATTTGGAGCTAGGCCTCGATTTTTCTTAGTTTAGTTCTTAACTGTTAGTATAACTTGAGTCTCTTTGTTCTATCATGGATTGTGTTTATAAAAATGCTTGTGATCTCTTCAGAGTGAGCTGAAAATTACCTCCAAAGAGCGAACTCTAAATAAAAAGTACTTCGGAAGGCATATATCAAAATAGACTCGATAATGAGTCAATGAACAAAACCTTTACTAAAAACAGTAGCCACATGCCGTCTTCGACTGCCTATTTTTCTTATTTGTCAGTCGTCAAGCCAGTTGTGGCAAAAACGTGATTCAAAAGAACATAAATCAGTAAATATAATACCATGAACACAATCACAGAAGTTTCTGCTTAATTCTACTTTGATTACGATCGACTCAACTAAAAAAAAAATTTTGTTTTGTTAACATTAAAAGTTCAAAGTTTGAACTTTAATTTGTTTTATCCATACAAAATTCATTTTTTTTCTTCTTAAGTATTTATTGTTTTATGTGATCCAGTATGATGGGAAGGAAATGAAAAAAATGGGGAAAAAAAATTAAGAATCGAAAAAGGAAAAACGTCGTTGTGGCCAGGTTAGCGAAGGCAAACAAAAAATATATATAATGAAAAAATTACGGAATCGGATGAATTTGCTTTGTTACTTTTCAGTTAACTTGCACAGAACATTTTTTTTATCAAACTACATGCACAAAAAAACTTATTCTGCTATTCAATGCTTTTATCTGGGCTAAAGTTTCACACACTGATCAAATATTACACGCTTGTTTAAACCTTATTCACTTAATGCAGAAAATAATTGATCGAAAATTACTCAGTTTAATTAGTTAACAATCACTTTGTTCACCTTAAATAAGTTAAAATTGTTTTTGTTACAGATGTGTGTTACAAATGGCAGATGTAAAAACACAGTTACATTGTAGTTTTAAGAACAGATAATTTTTCGCTTATTGAAAACAATAAACGAAGTTTGTTTTTGCTCTTACGAGTTCTATAAAATAAAATGTTCCGTGTTTTAAAAAAACTGTGTCGAATCAAACTGAACAAGAAACGTGCAAAAAAGGTAAGTTGATTTCAAAATGTCTCGTATAAAACAAAACTGAAACGAAATTTTTTGTTCATTAATCAGTAATCTGGTATGATGTGACTACGAAAATGGGCGTTGCATCTGTTGCAGAAAACTGACATAAATATTTCTAAAATGGATTGTTTGAAGAGATAAAATAATCTGTAGAAGTTGTATATAAACATTAAGGAGTAGCTCGTTAACGTGACTGGAGAACAGAGATACAGCATCTCGATTATCTGCTTTACCCTCTCTTCCTCAGTTCCGCACAACTTATCTTAAATAAGATGGCTTTACAAAACTCACAGAAGTTTGTTAAGGATACAATTTTATATCATAATTTTGAGAGTAGTTAAGTAATGCTTTTTCTATACATCCATGGATATATTAGATATGTAGGTTTTATAACTTTATAGGATGGTTAGTTGGTAGTTTTAGCTTGATTTTACATTTTAGTTTTTCCTTTTGGGCCTAGGTGTAAATTACGTTATGAAACCCTAGTCTTATCAAGTTTAAGTAAAGTGTCATTGTTGTTATCAAAACCATTGCCAGTAACCGATGACACCCTTGATGGCTTAACTCGTCTTATTACTCAGTTCGTTAAAAGTACATGAATATTGCTCGTGTCTATGTTTTCTCATGGATGTATTTGCCTATTAAAGACAAAAACTGGATAACACTGCGTTTTGATTAAGCAAGACTGTTTGTTTGGGGTCTTTGCTAATCCGTACAGATTAGAAAAATTCTAGATTGGCAAAATCATCATTGCATGCAAAATACGATAAGATTATATAATTAAGATGAAAAGTCCTGTGGATGTTTTATCGCTTCACAGAACCACTAGTTTCGTTTTGTAGACCAACTGTATTCATTACTCCTGTAGTACTAATATCCCTTCATCGAGTACTCATCATCTTACTTAATTTTTTTTTCCGCAGACCACGATGAAGTCAGCAGTTCTCTTGCTCTGCATTCTTCTTCTTGCCACTGCAGGTAAGCAGAACTTAGAATTAAAATTTTGAGAAACTATGGTGTCTCGGAAGGCTCTATGGGGGGGGGTGAGGGGGAAGGGGGGCATGACCAAGGCTGATTTAGAACAAAAATAAAATCCCTAAACCAAAGGCTAGTATGGCCCCGTTTGTAAACACGAGAACAAAATGGAACGATATGGATCCGGGCCAGAAAACAATACAATTTTTGCTTTTGTTTACACGAGAAGGATCGATAACAAATGCTCCCTTCCGCTCAAAATAAGGAAACGAAACGGAACAGAATCATTAAGCTCTCGCGAGAATGGGGCCTAAGTTGTGCTGTCACAGTAGCTTAATATAGATAATACAATTTTTCTGTATAATTGTAATTATGATAATCACTGTTGGTACTAAGAACGAAGAACACTTCTCCACATTACAGCGTTGGCTGGACGAAAAAAAGACCAAGAACTGATAAAACGTACCAAGCGGATGGATCCTGGGGCAGCGGCCTTGATTCTGATTGGTCTAATGATCTCTGGCGCTTCACTTGCTGGCACAACAGTTTACGGTCTGATGGCACCCTATGCTGTGTCTGTTGGATTTGAGGTTGAAAACTACAGTAAATGGATAATGAGTCGACCAAAGGTAATACATTTTTAATATCTTCTTCTCCTCTCGTGTGAAGAGGCCTTACTAGCAACCTGTTTTAGGGTTTTTTGGCTAGGGCAAGCTTTGAGGGCCTTCTAAAGTTTTCTCCTATAGACTCTGTTCTTGGCAGTCCTCTTTAGTTGTACCCACATCATGCAAATCCCTTGGTGTTCTTCCTTATAATTTGCTACTCATCTCTCGTCTCTTTTTCCACCACATTCTAAGTTCTCTCGCTCATCCTTTCTTTCCTGTCATGTTTGATCTTGCTAAACACTATTTCACAACAACTAAACGGTAGGAACGACGTCTATACAGTTGTATTACTTTGACATTTGTTAGATGGATTGTGCGTTGTACAGTAAACTCAGCGAGCTCTGATAGAAAATAGAAATGTTTATGAATAAATACACAGTCATGTCTGAGCGGGCTGCTGCAAGAGAAACCATTTCATTACAATTCTTATAACTATATGGGTAAATATACAAGTTTTTTTGTGTCGTACTCGTAAAATAAATATGATTTAAAGATGGCGCCTGTTTTGTATACTTAACAACTTTAAAGGAAAGAAAAATTTCAAAAACTGATGAACACAAACTGAAAGAACCCACACTATTCAAACCTTGTAAGTACCAAATACAATTTCGGAAAAATTTTTCCAAAGCTATTCTCACAACTCTAACTGGATGAGTTAAGTTCGCAAGACAGGCAAAGTGCTAACGGGTCAGCTGTTTGTTGTGCCAACAGGTCTATGTAGAATCTGGTCATGTCAACAAACCACCAATGCCAGTGTTCCCGTTGAGGCGAGAGGGATTGGCGGCTCACAAGACCGGGGGCTCGGCCACCGGGTCTTTTGGCAGTGTCTCGTGGAAGTTAAACAATACGCGACTGATCGTGATGTGGTCAGCACCGTACAATCACGACTTCTTCACAAATAAATTAGCAATCGGACTGAAAGATACTCATATAAAGGCTGACACAAATACAGTGAGTGTTCAGATAATGCTAAAATCCCGCGCCTACGGTTTTCACACTTTTATGCCACTTACGACTGACTGTAAAAGGTTGTCTGTTTCAACTGATACAAGACATTTTTTAAATTGTTTTCAGTAAAATGAACCGGGACTAAATCAAACTACAACTACCACTGCTGGTATAATTAATGTTATTATTATTATTATCATTATTATTATTATTGTTATTATCATTACTGTCATCACCATCATCGTTATAATCATCACCATATATAGTTGCCAACATCACCATCACCGTCATCACTCATTATTATCAAAACCATAACCATCGCCATCATTCATCATCACCTTTATTTTTATCATCAACACCAACTCGATCATCATCAAACTTTATCGCCCATATCATTATAAATACCATCGCCTATATTATCAATACCACTATCATTATCATCACTCATCATCGCCTATATCATCAACACCATCCCATCATCACCAGTCATCACCACCTCTATAATCATCATTACTCACCATCATCAATATCATCATCACTCTTCATCACCAATATCATCATCATTAACATCATCATCATCGGCACTTATCATCACCTATATCATCATCAACACGATCACCATCGTCATCAACACGATCACCATCATCATTTTCATCGTCACAGTCACTATTATCATCACAACCAACCATCATCACCAACACCATCACCATCATCACCTATATCATCATCCACACGACCACCATCATTGCCACTAGTCATCATCATCGTCACTACCACCATTATCACCATCATTGTCATCACTATTATCATTGTCATCAGAATGAAGAGCGCTTATTGCTTTCACCTGACGTTTGTAAAACATTAGAATAGTACTTTCAATAAAATGTATCATATTTGCTGTCGAGAGGAGCGAGACAGAATATATTCTCAACAATGTATAATGTTGTTAGCAGTCAAGTTCTCGTTTGAGTGGACGGATCAGATCATGCGGTTTGTCTTTCGGTCGTTCCGCTGGATAGTTGCTCAGTATTAAAGTACAAACATTTATTGATCCAAATAAGGAGGCCACACTGGAACTAGATCCAAATAAGGAAGCGCAGCCCCTGCCATGAGCCAATGAAACGAGCAACCCTACACATCGGCCACGCGGTTGGTCTTGGGAGAGTTTTGTTTTTCATTTCAGTAGTTCTCTGTGTTTGATAAGTTTTCATTTTCTCATACTTATCAAATGTCCTGTTTTGTGTAAGAAGTTAGATGATAACTAGCTGGAACTGAAAGGGGCGAAGGTCATTAACAGTGCGTTTCTAAATGACATCACTGGGTATCCTACAATAGCTCGACAGCGTTATCTTTACCTGTGGTAATATCTAGTCTATTTAATATGTGCAAGAAAGCTCTCTGTACCCTCCAATGCAACATGCTATAGCTAGGGTATTTTGGGAAATAGTGTGTTCTTACGTATTAACCGTACGGAAGAGATAGAAACTTAACAACAGAGCACTTGAGAAACACTAATGTGAGAAACCATTATCATTAGGAATACAAATTCATGCGAGTAACTTATGCCTGCTTTTACAGATGTACGACGGAAAACAAACCTGGTTTAAAAGGCTTGCCTATTATCACACCTCGCCTTCCCTTGTTTACACAACAGATAAACTTACTATTGTTGCACAGATGGGCACATCTCACAAACCAGTTGTTCGGCTGCAATTGTATGCGAAGAATTACGAAGACCTTCCTGACGAGGCAAAGGAAAAGATTAAGAAAGAAGATTATATCATTTCGTAACAATGACAAAAGAAGTTTAAATATCAATAAAAGTACTATAAAAACGTTATGAATACTTTGAGTTTGACGGGCTCTTTTACTATATAAAGGTTAACACTGTGCGAACACTAAGGTTTTTAGATGGGAAAAACGGGCCAAAATCTCCGAGAAAACACAAGGAGAGCCGAGTCTGGCAACTCACATGGCCCTATACTGGCGCACAAAGGTGAAGGGCAATGTGGCAAACAAAATACCCTATCCCAGACTGCCAGAGCTCAAAAATCATACCCTATAGGGCGGCATGTGCTAGTATATATATGGGGACTATTTCTCGGGGGCTATGACACTATATTTCATCAACGCCAAATGCAAAGCTTATGACTATAGAGCAGTCTCCAGCTCTTTTCGAGTATGTTGACTCTAAATTCTCAGGACAGTTTTATAATATTCATAACTCATTCATCTGTGTGCCCACGTGCCCTAAGTAATATAAGCAGTTAGGGATTTTTCCTGTTTCTAACATTCCTCTTCTTCAGTTTTTCGTTCAATGTTCCTTTCCCCGTTATCCGTAACGAATCAAATGCAGTCCTTGCATGTTTTCGGATTTTGGCTATGGTGTAGGTGGTATAATTATCGTGATTTACTTTTCTTCTTTCCACTTAACCTTGTGTTTTGTCTTCCTGTTTAACTGACAAACTGAGAATTCAAGGGTAGAATTTAGACAAGGGCCGTCACAACAGTGCATTGAAATAGTACACGATTTCAGAAACTAAACTATAAAAAAAGAACGTTGAAAACACACGAAAAAAACGACAAAAGTGACTCCCATTCGCGACACCACGACGGTAGTAAAGACATTGACAGGCAATTTCGTTAAAAAGCAAGATCTGAAGAGAGCTGGAATGGTGAAACGTTATAGTGAAACAGGAAGACAGAACACCAGGGTAAGTGGAAAGAAGAAAAGTAAATCATGAAATGTAGTCCGAAAACTACAGTGGCCCACAAGGGTCTGGGTAAAAAGTTGAAAACACACGTCCACAATTGTCACGGCAAGGGTTTGTTGATAGCACCTCAGATTCTCGCAAGTTCACGGCAAAGTTTGAGAGCATCACGGCAAATAATTGACAAACTGAGGAAAAGTCAATAACAACGGCGGCGGAACTGGAAGCAGCTTAGTTGTTTGCCTGCTTTTTTTCAGTAAATTTTCATATCTTTCTCCTTTTTTTGTGTTGAGTTTCTTTATCAAAACCAAACGTCACAGAGGCCATTTTGGTGCCCTTGAACAAAAGAATTTTGATGAATTCCTTTGTTTAGGGCACCAACGTGGCCGCTTTGCCTTTTGTCTTTGGCGTCTCTAGGGAGTGAGTGAAACACAAGAATACATTGATGAAAACAATTCTAATTAATGTTCCGATATTAGTCTAATTCAAATATGTTCTATACTCACCGCTGTGCGGATATCCAAAAACGAATCAATAAATATTCAAAGTAAAAGATGTACTCGGGATCTTGTCAAGCATATGGAAAAAAATGTTCAAAAATGGCGGCTTGCCATTTTTCTATACACCGCTAAGAACTCTGGGAAGTGCCCAGGACTAACGCGCGCTGTCGCAAGGAGCCTGGTTTGACGAGCAAAAACGCAGCTTCAACGCTAACGCCTATACTTTTCCTGAAGAGTAACTACATGATGATCGAACAACAAAATATGCGTTTTGAATCAACGTAGTGCCTATTTATTTATTTATTTATTTATTTATTTATTTATTTATTTATTTATCTATTTATTTATTTATTTATTTATTTATTTATTTATCTTTACGAAACAGAGCTGTGGCGGATGACTTGTGAAGACCTCTTTACTCGAAAGTTTGTACAACCTTCAGAATCTAGTAGCCTACCAAGAGTACTTGAATTACTTAACTGAATTACATAAATTATTAACTAAAACCATTAAAACAGAAATACTGAAGTTTCTCTTTAATGATATTTCGATTCAACTTTATATTCTTTTGTTAACTGTTTTCACAATAGTTTCTATCCAAGTTTCAATGTTTTTAATTTTTTTAATGTTTAAAAGCGTTCATTTTGTTTGTGCAACGAGAAAGAAATGAAGAAAAAACACAAAACGGAAAATCAAGAATTGAAAAAATAGCGATAGTTTGAAAAATGTAGTCTCTGTTAAAACTGAAAATTACTTGATGAGTTGACCTGCTTGGACTTAGATCTTAAAGTTTGCTGAAGAGATCGACAGCAGTACCAATGATGGAAGAGTGTAGCCAGATGCTACAGGGAAATTTACTATTCCTGCAGACTGTTTTAATACGGAAATCATCGGTTTTACGTTGAAGATAACGTAGAAGATTTGTTGTAAGAAACCACCTAGCCTGTGTACATCAGTTCCCACCCCTCCCCCTACAGGGAAAATTCGGGAAGGATATTTCCCCGTAGGGGGAGGGATGGGAACGGATGTACACAGGCTAGAAACCGCCGCGCTGCAAACTCATCTGAGCAAACAAGATCAATCGAGCTTGCAGTCTACCCACAGCGTCTACTTCTGTCTAGACGAACAGTGCAGCTGCCTTATCTCTGCGAAATGGGAAAACACAACCCGAAATGCGAAAATGAAAGCTTAAAGTGTGCATGTATATCACAATCATGGAACTTAGTTTGTTAGAAAGCTTCTTGAAAAAGAAGAAAAAAGTTGTTTGCTTCATTAAAAAAACTCTTTTGGTTGCTGAGATAATAAGGCAAACACCAAAGTTGATGTGACGTTATATATAGGAGGAACTCATAACCGGAAAGGTCACAGAAGTACAATAACTGGATCAATAATCCTGAAACTTTGCACAATTGTTTAACTATAACACAAGCACATGTTATAGTAGTCTCCTTTGCAGTCACCGTGGCTTCCGTTCGATAAACATTGTTTTGTAATTTATTCCATTTGGTTCCTCCTAATACGTCACAACCATATTCAGGCCGAGCTAAGCCGTTAACATACTGATCAAATATTACACGCTTGTTTAAGCCGTATGGACTGAAAGTTACTCAGCTTAACTAGTAAACAATCTCTTTGCTCACCTTAAATAAATCAACATTATTTCTGTAACAGTTGTGTTTTATAAAGTGGCACATGTGCAAAACACAGTTATAACATACGTTGTAGTTTTAAGAACAGATGGTTTTTCGCTTGTTGAAACAATAGACGAAATCAGTTTGTTTGGTCTGCGAGTCCATCTACAAAATAAATTGCTCCATATTTGAAAAAAACTGTGTCAAATCAAACTGAATGAGAAACGAGGTAAGTTGATTTCAAACTGTCTTGCTAGATAAATCTTTTGTCCACTTTATTGGTAACCTTGTGTGATATAAGAACGTTGCAGAACTATACAGTACTATATTATTAACGTTTAACAAAATTAATGAAGCCTGATAAAATTATCTGTAGAAGGTGTATACATATTAAAGGCAGGGACTGCGAGACCATTTTATAAAGTGGAAGGGACAAAATTTCTGGCCAATACAAACAAACGCTAAGGAAGTAAGTAAAGTGGTGGGTTTATAGAGCGCCCTTTCCATGTATGTGCACAAAGGTGCTTTACAATGATCAGTTTACCTCCAGATGACCGGAAGCATATGTAGGCGCAACCGACAGCCGCTTCAAAGCGGTCCATGTATGCTGGTACTCATTTTACCGACCCCGGAGGGATGGAAAGCTGAGTGGCCTTTAGCGGGAAAGAAGGTCACCCAAATATTTAACCCTTGTTCAGGCTGGGAATCAAACCGTGGACCTCAGGATTGGGAGGCAGAGATCTTAACACTGCGACAACCCCTCTGCTATATATATAGAAGTGCATGCATGCACGTTCGTCATTTATCTCGCCGATTTACGTACCATCTTACTTGAACCTTGATAAATACAACATAGACGTTCTCACTTGTTATACTTTTCAATATAGCCATTGTGTTAAGTTAACCTAGGCAACTTGCTACGTTTTGAAGTTGCTTGCAGTGCCGAAGTTTCCAGCAGTAAAATCCATATTCTATACATCTCAACTGGAGCCCTAGAAAAGAAATCCCATCAAAACTGAAAAATGGTAGGGCTATATCCCTATCAGCTCCTCTCCCTCCGCGGTCATTGAAAGGATAGCTCATTTATAAGTGTGACTTGAGAAAATAACTACGTACAGTGTTTTAGGATCTGCTTTAGCTAACACTCCGGATACATGCACACACGATTTGTGACCGATGGCACCCTTCGCGTAAATGTTTTTCTCAGGATTTCACTGGAAACAAAACAAAAACTTACAAAATAGCATTTTGATCAAGGAAAACCGTTTGGCCGATCAAAAAAGTTCTAGATTGGCCAAATCGTTATCGCTTTTGTAGACCAATGCATGCAACTAAACTTTATGATCATTACACCGGCAGCACGTGACTTGTGAGGCCTCCGATATATATGTAAAATCTTCGTTGTAAATTCATCCTCTTATTAATAACTTTTTCAGCAGACCACGATGAAGTCAGCAATTCTCTTGCTCTGCACTCTACTGCTTGCCACTGGAGGTAAACAACATTTAAAACCTATTTCAAGAAATTATGCCGGATGGGGTGGTGCTTTTAGCTTGCCGAGAACAAGCTCTAAACAAAGGCCCCATTCACACGCGAACGGGACAGAAGAATGTGGATCTAGGACAGAAAACAATAGAATTCTTGCTGATGTTTTACAAGAACGATAAAAATCGTTCCGATTCGATCCGAAAAATGAACCACAAAAGAACTGAACAACATTGATCTAGGCCAGAAAACAAAAAAAATTTTTGCAAGTGTTCACACAAGGGCGATAAAAGGCGAAAATTGTTCTGAAAAGTGAGTAGTTGAAAAGGAACAAACCGAATGGAACAATTTAGTTCTCGTGCGAACGGGGCCTTTGGTGTTACTATAGATTAACATGTATCATGATAACATAAACCATATTAAATTAGAGTAATATTAACAACAACGATTTTTGTAGCAGTTGCCCCCGCATGATTTTGGTTTTGGCCCGTAAGCCCATAAATGACATCAGTATTGCCCGTAAGCCCACAAATGACTTCCGTGATTGCCCGTAAGCCCGCAAATGACTTCCGGGATTGCCCATAAGCCCGCAAGTAATCTCTGGGGTTGCCCGTAAGCCCGCAAAGGATATTCCTAAGACAAGAATTTACATTTATTGCTTGTCTTTTAAAGACTGGGGCAGCTCTACTTGAACCAAGAATAGTTATAACAATGATGACAGTCAATGGATAGTGCTAGTGCTTTTTAAGTGCACTTTAAGTTTCGTGTAGCTCGCATACCAAAAGATGTTCACTGTTTCGGGGTCGTCACTTTTTTGATAGTGACGGACAATACAAATTTTTTTTCCAACTTAAACTGGTTTGAGCTAAAAAAAAACTCACCATCAACTGGAGGACAACTTTTAAAGTACATGAAACATTTAAGTGAAATTTATAAAGATTATCTTATTGTTAAACGGTTTAAAATTAAACTCCAGCGTTTTCGACTAAAAGTCATCATTAGCCAATAGAAACACTTAGTAGTAACAACAGCTAAGATAAGACTATTAGTCAAAAACGTTTTTTATCCTTTTAATCACAAGATAGCCTTAATCAATTTTACTGAGAGGGGATTACAGTCAACAGCTACTTTCTGGCGACTTTTAACAACATTTTTGCCAATATCACCGCCCATAGTTTAAATTTAATTTTAAACCCGATCATAAGATCACAGATTGAATTTTTGGATGAGTTATTAGAGAGACGATTGGTTTAGGGAAGGTACTGTTTGTGTGGGGGGGTGGGGGTAGGGGGTG
>JAOBRD020904926.1:0-12598 GCA_027575215.2 Hydrozoanthus sils | reverse complement strand
CAACACTATCACTGAACCAGTAATCATTTTAACACCAACAGCAGCAATAAACCATCCATTATCATCAACAGTACCTATAGCTCCTTCACCAACACCATCATTACACCAGCTTTACGCTGTTAACAACAACTCCAAACCTTTCATTTAGCATCATAAGCACCACCTACAACGCCTCCACTTTCTTCAACGGCCCCACCATTGAATCAGCTCTACTATTGTGAAGTTAATAGTAACACTAAAACATCCATTATCATCAACAATTCAACTAATGTCAACTCAAAACCTCTCAACTTGCATGGAAATCGCCTCCACTTTCTTTACCATTGCACCAGTTCTATCATTTTGATGCTAATAGCAACACTAAAACACCTACCAGCACCAACATCACCTCCATCATGTATCTTACTATCAACAGCAACTTTTCAGTACCATCTTAGCTGAGCACCCTCCAACACCATTCCCATTATTAACATCATTAATTTTTTATATTTAGAATCATTAGAATAATAAAGTTTATTATTACCTTTATATAGCCATATACATTAATCTTCAACTGTGAACCAATCTCTAGGGGGCCCCTGAACGTGGTTGTCTGTTTTATGGATTTTGTTTGAAAGAAGCTCAGCATTGGTAAAACATGGCTGCAAGTGATGAAAGTCGATCAGCAACATAATTCATAACGACTCTTTTCGCTTGAACTTGTCCAGTTTATTTTGGTATGCACGACATTGTTAAACTTAAGTTCTGACAATTTGTAACTAATTCTACTGTTTATACAGGTAAAACTTCAATCAACCAGAAAATAAAAACAAGTTGGATCCAACTTTTAAAGTTTCACCAGTAAAATCATTAACAAAAACATCTCGTTTAGTATTTTCAAATCAAGTTACCAAACGAATTTGATCATCTTCCTTTGGCATCTAATTTTTTTCCATATAATTCTTACAGTTTACCCAACATAAACTCCGACCAATATTTCCCACAAAGTTCTTATTTAAACGTTGGTTTAAAGGGTCATTAGTTCCAACATGGAGCTTTTACCTTAACGGATAATTGTCACCATCAACGGCTTCTATTATCTGCCTGATGCAGGTTTCTCCAGCAACCTATTAGGAACAAAAGGTACTCTCAAGGTGTACGTTTGAATATCAGTTATACAAGTGATCTAAAGTTACCAATAACGAACATTGTGACATTGCGATTTTCTCGATTAATGTTATTGGTCACTACCCAAGCTAGTAATCGCTGTTGTTCTCTTATAAAATCTCTTGACAGCAGGTGTAAGATACCTGTTGCTGAGTTTTTTCTTTCCCTTGAGAGACTCCATTGTCATGTCCATTGTCAGCAGCAGTAGAAGGACCAGCCTCCTCGTCATTACCATCGTCCTCTTCATACAAGTCGGGACCACTGAAAAAGAAAGAATTTTACAGTTTCAACAACGATTATGTCTTTGAGAGCATTACGTCTGTATGTTTTGCTAAACTAAACTAAACTTTATTTATTTAATAAGGGTAAACATATTAACCTTGGGAAGTTTTCACATTATGGCCCTCAGCACAGATTTTGGTTATAGTCAATTTTGTGGAGGGAGCAAAACTGAAAAACCAGGAGAAAACCCTTAGAGCCAGAAGAAATTTAACAAATCTTAGCTCACATGCAAAACCCAGGATTAGATCCCAGGATCTGAGGACTAGGAGGCAAGGGCGTTAACCACTCAGCCATCCTGACTCCCCTCCCCTGCTGACCTAATTTTGTAATCTTGTATGCACATTTCAATCTTGTTTTTTTTTTTAAATTTCGAGTCCACAACTCTTAGCCTTTGATCTCAATACCACTATTATTATGTCTCGCGCACTTCTTGGAGACGCCAAAGACAAAAGATTAAGCGCCATGTTCGTGTTCTAAACAAAATAAATCTTTAAAATTCTTTCGTTAAAGGACACCAACATGGCTGCTTTGATACATATTGGGTGTATGAAGACCAGCAATATCGAGTAGGCAAAGCAACATCTAGTTTTGTATCAAAATAGTACAGTAAATAGTATAAGAACTGATCAGTGTTCCCACGACAGGGTTCCACAGCAGGTACAATTAACGCTGCCAACTTACATTAGCGTGAGTTTAGCATCCAGTTGCTTCATTCCATCAATAATCTGATCCAGCTGGTCATTACCAAACGGGGAACCAAGATCTGAGAATAAGTAGATTTTTTTCTCGCCAAATTTCTTCCCTCTAGAGATCAAAGTACGGCCACAAGTACATTAACAACGTCAAATAGGTTGCTCCTAAGGCGCTTAATTTCTTGGCATTACCATAATTTCAATTGCAACAACGAATTGTTTTGCCAGGTCATCAGTGAATGCTCCATCGTGATTTTAGAACGCTTGTGTGTCTAACAATGGTTTCTGCTGAATCATTTAAGAGTTCTGATTTCCTATGAACGACTTGGATTTCCTCTAGAGTTGTCTGAAAACAGACTTACTTGTCAGCTCAACAGTGATTGCTCTAGGGTGAATTCAAAACCAATGTCTATTCAAGGCGAAAAAAAAACAACCTAGATACTAAAAAGAACGAGGTGCAAAGTAATGGGTGCAAGCCAAGCCAGTAGCAAGTATCTTGACAATGCATGCTTGACACTTCAATGCATTCCTCCCAATAAAAATAGATACAAATACTACACAAGGTAAATTGCTAAAACTTAGAAATTTGAGGTACAAAACTGTGCTAACTGACAACAAAATCCCTACAACCTTGTTGCATTTGCCAGCAGATCCAGAGCTACAACAATGGCGTCAATGACTTCAAACTGAGTTAAGGATTATTGGCAACAAATAATCCCCGACAAAGGCTGAAAAAGCAATTTGGGCTCTTGAATATATGTCCAGTTTAAAAAAAGAGTGATCACTTAATTTCTAGGGTTCAAACTGATACAAATCATTCTAAGTGCTGAAAGAAACCTGGTTTGGAAGAAGATTTGGGGTTTTAAACTGGTGATACATTTATGACAATGAAAAAGAGAACAACAGTGCTCAACACATCAAGTTTTTGCTATCTACAAAACTTAATCCAAGCTGCAGAATAAACTCTCCTCAAATTTAAAAAAGAAAAAATGTTGTATCTGATCTAAAACAAATTTGGTTTCTATATGTATAAGAACTATATGTTGAGCTGAATTTTTGGATGCAACTGTAACCTTCTTCAGAGTAAAATTTGCAGTTGCTGCTGATCACGTGTTTATCCTTTAAAACAAGATCATTGTTCCCCCTGGGATTTCATTAGGGCATTATAAACAGAAGGGGATGGTTTGCGTTCTTTCACCGCATTTTTGTTGTCTGTGGAGTGCCATGATTCAAGAAAAATTATTTTATGCCAATTACCCACAATTAATGGAAATATAATGGTCCCTGGTTTCGCATGATGTTTAATTGCAGATTCTCTATTATTGCATGTGTCTAGTTCGTGTTCGTTACCTTGCAAATTCCCTGATCTTTTTGTTTCACATATTTTAATAAGTGAAATTGTAAGGGCAGCACTTTACTTGATCATATACAATTCCATTCCTCTGGATTTTAATTAGGCAGTCTTTAGTGATTAAAATGGGGTGAATGAACATTAACCATTTAAACTGTGTGTGGGAACATCTTGTTCTAGATTAGACTATCACAAAAATTAAATCATTGTCATTCTTAACATGAACAGAAATTTTCAAATGAACTGAATGAAGTTGGTTATAGGATACAGTCTGCATCTTTATTCCCTGAAAGTTAAAATAACAAAAAAAATTATTCTTGATTAAATTAAAATTGAATGTTGGCATTGAAAAATACAAAAACTTTACATAAATTGTTTAAATTAATAGGTTTGGTTAGTTAAGCTAGCACATGGTGAAAATATAATTTGTCAACAACTAATCCTTTGTAGAGTTAGGATTATAAGTGTTACAGTGCTCTGATGTAACATTTGGAGATTTTTCTTGAATTTGTTAAAGAAAACTTTCAAGCTGAATAATAATTGACAAGAGTTCGCTATAAATGTCTATTTCGAAAAGAAAGTTTTTGACTAATTAAAATGTTATCATCAGGGTTTTCTGGGAGCAATGAAGAAAAAGGAAGGAATGGAGCTGGATTTTAATGACTTCTTTGACTCGTTCAGTGTACCAAACAACATAAACAAGGACAGCATAAGTCAGCATGCACTGGAAGCGGTTGGCTTTTTTGGTGCTCCACTAGTTTGTATATTTTTTTCTTCTTTTTAATAACTATCTTCATTCCGTTGTCACAAGAAGTCTTCTAAGGTTTGTCCTTACTTTTGTTTTCAAATTAATTCCTTTTTAGTCTGCTTCTTGAAAGCAATTCTCACTTTGTTTCGGTATCTTGCTCTTTCATCAGAGTTAACGTTGATCGTGCACATATATATTTTTTTATCTCGATTATTTTTAATCTCTGTATTGAACGGTTTATTCTTCGTTTCTTGTTCAACCTTTATTACTAAATCAAATTTAGGTTTACTTGTGATTTCAGCTGCGTTTACTTTTTCAGTTCTACGGCTAACAGCTTTGTTTTTTGTTCCTTAGTCCAAACTCCTTCAACAACTCTATCTCTTTCTGAAGCAGCTTCATATTTTTCTTTATTCGATTCTGTGTCTTTTTTTCATATAGCAAACAGTTTGGATCTTTTATTGCGATTTAAATTTTTTAGTTTATTTGACACTTTATTATAACTTTCATATTTTTTCTTGTTATCAATGCACGTTGTGGTTTTTTGATTCCATTTCTGCGTCGTTTGTTGTTTGAAGTTAAACCATCTTCTGTGGTGCATGCGTGCCCTTAACTGACAGTAATAGAAAAATGCACTACACTTGCTGTGTGCGTGCAGATAATTCGTCTCTTCTTCTATCCATACTACTGGTCAGTTCCATACATTGCACCTGGAACGTTGCTGTGCTGGAAAAATGCAAATAAAGTGTTGGAAACTATCGTATTATCAGGACATATTACCTTCAACATAGGATTGCCTACTCAACATCTAATATCTCATCGTCCTTCAACCCGTCTGTGCTCAAACTTGTTCTGAGTGGAGATGTGTACCCACATCCTGGACCTATGAACTCATCACTTCGTTGTTTATCTTTCAATGCTCAAAGCATCAGCAGCGTAAACAAGCTACCGGACGACACCATAGTCAGTAACCTCAAGTCATTCCTTGGACATTATAGCTATCACAGACGTGGTTGAGAGATACAATAATGGATAGTGAGATCTTTCCAAATGGCAACAATATCATAAGGAAGGACCGTTCTGGGGACAAGCGCGGTGGAGGAGTACTTATTGTACTCCCACCAGTTGCGGTAGAGACTGGTACGACCATCTAGAGATCATAGCAATCGAATTGGATTATATTCCAAAATCCAAGAAATGTCTTCTTTGTGTGTGTTATCGATCTCAAACCTGGGACTCAAACATCTATGAATGGTTGGATCTGTTTTCATCTTTTCTGGACTCGACTTCTGGCTACGACAAAGTTCTGGTCACTGGTGACTTCAACTTCCCGGATCTGACTTGGAATTCTGAACTTGTTACCAACCGCACTAGACTGATTTCTCCTGCATCAGCCGAGTTCATTGAATTGACTCTTGATTTCTACCTTCAACAAACGAACATGTTCCAGACTACAAATGACAATATTTTAGACCTGATTTTTACAAACACTCCCGAGGCTGTTATGAACATTACTTGAAAAGCACCAAAGACAGTAAACCTATTCAGCGACCACCATTTATTATTCTTCGACCTTGAACTGAAACTGAAAATTTCATCGAATGATTCTAAATCAGTGTTTGATTACCGTAACGCTGACTGGGACAGTCTAAATGAAACATTATCAGGCAGTGTTGCTCTTTTACCCTCAGACATCAGTGCGAGTGATAACATCGACGAAGACTGGAGACGTTGGAGCAATACTCTACTCGGCGCTGCTGCTTCTCACATTCCTGTGAAGTCTCTAAAGAGGCATAACACCCCACCATGGATTGACTCTGAAGTCAAGCATCTTCTCAAACAGAAAGAGATGGCTAGATGCAAGTATAAATCTAAATCCAAGTCCTGTTCAGCCGCCTGGGATAAGTATCATGAGATTAGAAAGATTTCCAAAGCTCTTATTGCCTCCAAACGTAAAGAATTCTTTCAAGCCCTGCCTGATGTTCTTAAGTCAAATCCCAAGAAATTCTGGTCAGTCTTCAAAACAGTATCAGGGCACGCAAGTGTCCCAAACAAGGTGACATGGACATGCAAGGACCAACCTACAGCTGTAGCTGATACTCCTGCTGACATTGCAACTTTACTTAACAAATACTTCTACTCCCTGTTTGAGCATCCCCTGTCCGACGAGCAGTACAGTACTTCCCCGTACCGTCTGACTTCTCAAACTCTTGTAACGTAAAACAGCTCAGCGATATCTATCTAACCATCACTGATGTCCATAATGTCATTCTGTCCTTAGACGTAAACAAAGCAACAGGTCCCGACATGCTGATAAAGAGCTGCGGGTCATCCTTATGCTCATCTCTATGCGATCTCTTTAACAAGAGCCTCCAGTTAGGTATGTTACCTTCAGACTGGAAAATCTCCAGCATTACGCTGATCAACAAGAAAGGCTCTACCACAGAGGCAACGAACTATTGGCCAATTTCTCTTCTGTCAATTGTTTCAAAGGTCATGGAACGCTCGACCACATCTCATCACAGCTGTGCAATCTTCAGTACGGTTTCCTCAAAGGAAAATCAACAACATCCCAGCTGCTTAACGTCCTACAGGAGATAGGGTAACTTCTGGACAGAAGGGTACAGTGCGATTCCATATACCTTGACTTTGCTAAGGCTTTTGATAAAGTCGATCACCATCTCCTACTCGTTAAACTACGACGGTTCGAAATCTCTGGTAGTCTTTACCACTGGTTCACAAACTATCTAACCAATCGCTACCAAAGAGTAACTGTTCTGGGCAAAACATCCGAACTATTACCAGTTTTGTCAGGCATTCCTCAAGGATCAATCCAAGGTCCTTTATTGTTCCTACTATATATAAACGATCTTCCAAGGTCAGTGACATCTACCTCTATTGCCTTATTTGCCGATGACACCAAATGCTATCGGGCCATCAGAACTCAGGAGGATTGTGCTAGTCTGCAGAATGACCTTGATACAATCACCAACTGGTGTAGTACCTGGCACATGAGCCTAAACGAATCTAAGTGTGGAGTGATGACTGTGACATGAAACAGACCACCAATTTGTTCCACTCATCACCTGAACAAAAACCAGGTTTAACCATCGAAATCTCAAAAAGACCTCGGGATCACTGTATCTAATGATTTGAAATGGAACCTACACATTCAAACAGTGTCAACCAAAGCTAACAGATTGCTAGGCTTCTGCCGAAGATCGACGGTTGACATTAAGGATATTCATCTGCGACGAACATTGTACATCACACTGGTGCGTAGTTGTCTGGCGTACTGCTCACAAGTTTGGGCCCCTCAGTCTGTCACTCAACTTTACAACATTGAAAGAATCCAGCGCCGTGCTACCAAATTTATCCTCTCGTTACCCTATGGAACTGAAACTAACTACAAAGACAGATTACTAAAGGCTGAACTTATACCTCTTTGCAGACCAATTTTTACTGCAGAGCACTTGTATCTTGAACATGTTACCAGTAGATATCCACAATGTCAACCAATCCATATATACTTTCCCAAACTGACCAAAATACATTTCAACATTGATTGTCCGCAAACATTCAAATCAATCTATCCTAAATGCCATAACTGTTGCCCAATAACCAGCATTGGTGACAGGCCTTGTTGTTACTAACTTAAGCTGTTATAGTTACCACTAGTTGTTACTGCGTGATATAGTCAATAATTTTAGTTACTAGTACTAGCTGTTAGTTTTCTACTCCAAGAATTTTTGTTTTGCTATTAAAGTTATTTTTCAAAGGGGTAGTTTTGCTAAGATATAATATGAAGAGGTTGCTGTTATCTGATAATTGAAAGCTGCTAGTCGTAAATCTTAAGTTGAAAGTTTTTTAGCATAAGTTGACAATTTTAGGTATTAGGTGGTTTTGTGTTTTCGATATAATTTTTAAGTTATACTGCAGCAATCTTTCGTTTTATTCATTAGGGGGTCTCATAATTGGAGCAATGCTCTGTGTAGACTTTCCTGCCTTATGGCAAAGCTAATAAATAAATAAATAAATAAACACTGTGGCATTGAGGCTTGTCTACTTGCAACTGTGCGTAAAAATCAAACAAGCAGCAGTTCTTTCAACACACCTTTCACATTTTACAACACCGATCTGACACTTATTTAAGTGTACAAGAACACAGTCTACACTTTGCCTGAAGAAGACTAGCAGTAAGCAGTGGAAACGTTGTGGTCCTCAAAGACTCACATCGTGAGACATTTGAACAAATTATCTAAGAATCAAATATTCTCTTTCAATTTATTGGCAAAGTTTTGTAAGTAAAAAAAAATTAAATAAATAAGCAAATTGTTTAAACATGATAATTATACCAATGCATTTTCACATTATCCATTCAACAACTCTGGTACCTGATGTGATTTTGCTGTCAATGAATCTCAACAGATCAAGATCAGGAGCTGCGAGATCTCGGACTACTGTGATGTGCTCATACCCACCGCCCTGCTGTTCTGCTAACTGATTGGATGTATCTGCAACAGCATCAGTTAATGAGTGATTCTAATCTTCTAATACTATTACTTTTTTGTAAATAGTGTATGAAATAACTGAGTTGTTATAACCTTTGCGTCAGACAAAAATTCCACTGTTTACAGCCTTTAATTGGGACACTATAGTACACTGTATTTCTGAATAAGGGGAGCAGAATAATGGTACTGGGTGGATGAATCTTCCAAAATCAATAATAGCACAGGGCAAAATAATAGTATAGAGTGGAAAAATCTTGAAAAATCATTAATAATATTTATAGGTATATGAGTGTGGAAAAGTCCAAAAAAAAGGTCAACAACTATTTCAAGAGTTGTCTCTTGTATTGTGCAAGAAGCAGGCATATCCTTGCCAATAAGACACCTGTGTCTGCATTAAAATGCACCTGCTTCAAATAATTTTGTGTTGAATTTGTAAAAATGTGTAAAGAAAGGTTGACCAGAAGTCTAAACGTCCTCCAAATGCTATTTTTGACAATTACTTTCAATTGTTTACATGTACATTGTATTGTTGTGATAAACCAGTTAATTGTTTTCTTTCATTTGTTTATCAACAAATTAAAACTGTGTAAACATCAAATCAAATGGAAAAAAACATGCTTCTAACCAATAAAGGAGTCAAAGCTCTTACCTTCTGTTCCAAACAATACCAAAGCAAACTCGTCTTTTGCATTTGCAAACATCTGCAGGAAACACTTTCATTAAAGCTTTTTATCTCTTAGGAAACAAAATCAAACCATCACTTATAACTGACCATTCCAAAAAAATATGGCAGCTCTACATTTTACCACAATGCACTGCGAATCTTACACGGCTAAAAGAAACCCAGGGATGGTTGTCAGTAAAACTATTCCTTGTACTGTGTAACAACACTATGTATGTTGAATTTGAGGGTTACATATTCTCTGTATGTGTTTTAATGGGAAATTTTATGTTTATCCCCTAATTATGGGCAAATGTACAGGTAGCCATCTTTTTCACTTTAGTCAGTTGGATCTTGCATACTGTACCTTCCACTAAGTAAAACTAATATTTAAAACCTTTAGTAGTTTAGTTTTACAAAGCCACCTTGCTATCCCTTTTATAGCACAGGTCCTTATTGAAAATTAACTTTCTAGATTATTTTTAGGCTAAAAGTCATCAAAAATCATTTAGCTTTAAAGACATGCACTCAAGTTGCTACCAGGCCATTTCAGCAACAACCGCTTCAGTTAAATAGGAAAACCAGTTAACTTTTCTTACACTAAAAACTGACCTTTCTCTGAATAATCATATTGATGGCTTTGGCTGATGTTTCCAGAGGAGTAGCATGACCGGGTGGGGCCTGGGACATTGAAAGGCCTATATCCAGGACAATAGCTACTGCTTCCTAATAAATGATAAAACGTTGATTACGTAAACCAGCTATTTGCAACAATCTCATTACAGGAAACTAACAGTACACAATGCATCTTAAAAGGTTTAAGAAATTGCTCCTATTGTTTGTAATAGCCCAACCACTGATTTATTTCTTTTTTCTACTGTAGTTACCTGCAGATAATATGTTAATTTTTCTGTGTTTAGATGTTGCTGCTGGTAATATGAAGGTGCAATTAATGCAATAATATCTAAGTCATTTTGTATGTACTTAACTCATCCAGTAAAATGGATGGGCATAAAAAGAATTTTCCATTGTTTACACTGTTCATGTCAACTTCAAGTGCAGGCATCTGATTCATGATCATGCTGAAATTTTTTGATTCATTTCATTCATGACACAGCACAATTGGAAAAGTGATTTCTAGCACGTGTGTAAATGAAACACTTAAATGATTATCAGTGAACTAGTCCAGTACCATCACAAGTTAGTGAGTATATTCCTGTTTCAAGTGATTTCTAAGGCCTCATAAGCTTGCCTTTAACAAATATCTCACAAATCTGCTCAATTATTTTAAAAGCTTTTTTGCACTTGCCCCAGCCTCTCCTCAACCTAACCAAAATGGTGCTGAACGATTGCGATAGCATGATGCAATGCTAAATGGCAACTAAGTGAAGTCAAAAACTTCACTAAATTGGATACTAAACTTGTCCTAAAAGTGTGGAGATTGTGGATATATAGAGGAGTACTTTTTCCATTGAATTGGCAGCTAAATGACATGGAAATTTTATGCTTTTTACATGGAATAGCGAGGAGAGCCTTTTAGAGCATTTTTAAATCACTTTAAATTTGTAGGTTCTCAAACTCTTTCACATATTTTTTGTTTTCAGGTGCTGGTTATCTACCAGTGCAGGTAATCTGCTTATTTTATTTTATTTTTGTGGCTAAAATAGAGTGGTGTGGGTAATCTGCCATGCAGGTAATTGCCCAGAAATTATAGTAATTCTTTCTTAATATGATCTTCTTTCTTTCTGATTTTTATCAGAATTTTTTTCCTTGTATTCAGTAGCTTCTTCAATCATCACATAGCGAACAATTATTTCCCAAAGAGAAGGTGACTAGTGGTGGAGATTTACCAAGCAGCAAAGTGGAGTTAAAAGTCTATAGATCGCTAGGCACCAACCCTTAGGGGGATAATTGTTTTATTATAATTTATACCAAATCAGTACAATAAATCAAGATGAGAGGTTTGAACCAAATTAATTTATTCAAAATTTTCATGCACAAGTAAGAAAAGTAAGAGAAGTGTGCGTTCTCACTATCATTGTAGTAAAATTTTCATCCTTTCTATAAATACAGGCATCCCAAATATCATGGCCCTTTTTGTGTTTAAGGGAACGGCTGGATTGTATTTTTCAAGAGTTTCCTCGTCCAAAACTGTCGCAAAACAAGTTGCCATTTTGACAGCTTTCTCAAAAGAGTTAATTAATACAGTAGTCCTTGATACCTACTACTTCAGAAACCAATCAGAATGTGCAAAAATTGCTGTTCACTGATTTGGTAGATGATTTGATATGGTTTACGTACAAAGCTAAATTTTAACACCAGTCTTAGGGGGAGTTACTATTTTCAGTATGTCTTATAACATTATAAACCGAAACAAGTTGACAGTTTCTTTAGAAACAAAGCCCGAGTTATTGTCAAATGACAAACAAAACAAGTATTTTGAAATGTTATATAGATACACAAATATTGTTTCTTACGAGTGCAAACTTAAACTTTGCAATTTGCTCTTACTATTGCAAGTACTTTACAAGCATTGCTAATTTTAGAGAAACTGTCAAAGAAATTCAAAGTCGCTCTGCTTGTTTACGAACACTCAAACAGTTTGCATGTACGGCGAATGATTAAGGACCTTCTCGCCAAACACTAGCAATACGATTGAAAAAGGGTTTGAGGGATGTGACTTGGGTATCAAAAATGTTGTGTTTGTGGTAGACTGAAAACTATGGCTATTTGAAACCCTTGGAAGTGGTAGTTATCAAACTGCACATTCTCACCTTTGCAGCCGCCATCTTGGTTATGCGGTCACGTGTGCCTGTTCGAACTTGCCCGCCGAATCTTTTTAAAATTTTTATTAAGGAGGGAGGGGAGCGGCACTGCTGTCATTCTACGGTAATCGCTTTGCGTTTGGTTTCTCCCATGTATTGCATTAGGTTTAATTAGCTGCATAACTTGGACTAACTACATACAAATTTCTCTTTTAAGTTATGCAGGTACGACTAGCTTTATTCATATAACATTGCACAATACGATCCAATGGTTTCAACAAAATGGGATGTTAGCAAACCCTGACAAGCATTGAGCTACAGTGTTGGGCAATACAGCTCATGACTTTGGCTCCCCCTGGACAGGACACAAATCTATCGCAGGTTAGCTCCCAGCAGAACTGGTACTCATTTATACAGCTGAGTCGACTGGAACAAAGTCGGGTAA